>AZIM01001302.1:133599-144696 GCA_000516915.1 Ophiophagus hannah | reverse complement strand
ACAACCAGTTCTCCGAACTGCTTAGAATGAGAATAGGTGCGAACTGGTAGAATCCCACCCCTGCCTCAAACTATACAGATTTTCTACATTGTATTTGTCTGGGTAAGGAATACTCACTGAAGCTGGACTCTAGTTTATAACCTTTTTTCTTTTCTTCTGTTCATTCGTGTCTGATTCTCAGAGACTGCCTGGACAATTCCCCACAGTTCTCTTGGCAAGATGTTTTTCAGAATTGGTTTGCCATTGTCTTTTTTCTAGCAGTGGCAGAAAGTGACTGGCTCAAGATGACCAGCTGGCTTTGTGCCCAAAGTGAGACTAGAACTTACTGTTTCCCAGCTTCTAACCTGATGCCTTAGCCACCACATCAAGCTGTCTTTCTTAACTTATATCTTAGCACAATTGTAATCATTATCATTGAGTGAGTTCACCCATAATGCCTTGAGGGCCACTCCTCAAACAGTGCAGGTTTTCTACATATTATTTGTCTGGGTTCCTTTATCTCAAGTTAACCTGGGGCAAGTAATGACTTTTGGCTGCCAAAAATAGGAAATGGCCCCTCTCCCTTTCCCCTGTTCTGCATGCACTGAAGAGCTTTTTGGAGAAGTGGGCTTCCTGGCAGTTCCCACCAGTAAGAATGCTAGCCAACCAGTGGTGGGATTCAAAATTATTTACTACCGGTTCTCTGGGTGTGGCTTGGTGGGTGTGTTGTGGCTTGGTGGGCATGGCTTGGTAGGTGTGGCAGGGGAAGGTTACTNAACCAAAGAAGACCCAGCTGATCAGCTAGGACTCAGGAGGCAGAGAACAGATGGGGGCGGGACCAGTCAGAAGTGGTATTCGTCGGTTCTCCAAACTACTCAAAATTTCTGCTACTGGTTCTCCAGAACCTGCTGAATACCACCTATGTAGCCAATATTAAAAAAAATAAGCTGCTGGGGAATTCAAGTACATGCATTTGCAACCTCCACAAGGGGCATAAGCATGCAGAGCCAGTCTCTGTATGAAGACTTCTAGTGACAGAGAATTCATCACTTCATATGATGGTCTGTTCTGCTACTTGTATCTGTTATTCTCAGTGTTCAACTGAGATGTATGGTTTGTTCTGTCTTGTTCACCCTTTGGATGGTTTAACAAGCTGAAACTCTGATTTATATTAAGAGTGGATATATTGTCATCCCTAAAATTGATTCTTCACCTATCAAATTATTTAACATCACTGGAATCATTTTAGTAGTGTGATCTATTGCCTCTTCCCTCTCTGGGCATGATGAAAATATATCTGCTGAGGATAACTCCGCATTGGTGACAGGAAGGGCATCTGGCCAGTACTCACTCAGCTCCATTCAGTTGCCCAGACTCCAAACTGCAAGGGATTATGGGATCATTAAAAGATGATGATGATATATTGCCTCTTTGTGGTAGAGAAACATATCCACTCTTGTGTGTGATGTTTAAATCAAACTTACCTGCTGACCACCATGCTTGGTAACTTCTTTAAGGACTTACAGAAAGCTGACATTAATTTCCTGGAATGTGTGTTGCCAGCTTATTCTATTTCAGATGCTCTAATTACTTTGTATGGAATTGGTGGGCAAACCCTTGGTGTCAGCCAACATATGGGAAGAGAATCTTAGGAGCAGTGGGAAGGATCACATCAAATAAATGGGAGAGTTACATATTTTACTGTTGAGGGACATGCATATAGTGTTTCAAAAGGGTTTACCAAGTGGCTGACACCAAATGTTTACCTACCAGTTCCATAGAAAGTAATTAGAGCATCTGAGAAAGAATATGCTGGCTGTCAACTCTGAAGCTGTCCTGGCTGAAGCCATTTTTTTCCTGCCTCATAGTTGCCACGAACATTGAAAGGGGGAAGGGAGAGTGGAAGCAGATAGACCAGCTACCAAGGTCATCCCAATTGATGGCAGAGGAATGACCAAGCAGCCTCCCAGCTACCTTCATTGGACAATGTGATCAGTGATACCTGGGGAGGGAATATTTGCTCTTTTAATTAGGGGAAAAACCATGGGAACCTTCAGAGTTGGTTTTCACTAGCTGTGCCAATATGATGTGTCCAATAAACATGTTCTTTGAGGAATCTACCTGCCCCGAAGTTCCAGTTTTGGTGGATGTGTTAACTTGGAACCCTGACACTGGCAACATGCATTCCAGGAAATTAATGTCAGTGTTCTGTGAGACCTTAAAAGGTTACCATCAGGTGGGGTAGAGCTCATGCATTGGTTATATTAATTGTCATTGACAGACCTGTTTTTACCATGACTGCTCTTTATATGTGTTTGTATGTGTATGTTTTCTTTCTTTTTAAAATTTTAACATGGTTAGCCACCCAGAATTATTAATCAGGGATGGGTAGCCATATAAACTGAATGAATGAATCAATGAATAACTCAGTGAATTGAATTGAATTCTTTATTTGGCCAAGTGTGATTAGACACACAAGGAATTGTCTCCAGTAGAGAATGAATGAATGAATGAATGAATGAACGAATCAATCAATCAATCAATCAATCAATGAGTCAAAAATTCAATATCAGTCAATGAATCAATGAACCAGTAGTAGAAATCAAGTCATGGGTACTCACTCAGCGAAATCTGGCAGGAAGCATTGCCCTGGTCTTCCTTTCCTAGTCCAAGATAAATTGCAAAATTTCAGTCTCCTTATCTCACAAACAAGATGTCCGCATGAATATCTCAAAGAAGATGTCAGCATGATGAAGTTACCGGGTGCACAAAATCTTAACCCAGAGTGTACAACCAGAAGCCTCCCATTTGTTTTTCATAAAACCGGGAACAAATGACTTGGGTGGGTAGATGTGTGGGAACGAGGGCTCCTGTTATAACTCATCTCGTTGTCTATGTTGCTTTGGAAGATATTGGTGGCAACCCCGGGCCAAGCGCCCAGCTTGTGTGTTTGCCTGCCCTGGAGATTGCTTGGACAGAGCACGAGAACAGCTTGTGTGTTGGTAGGGGTTTGGGACCAAGCCGTGTGTCCTCCATCACCTCAGCCCTGCCCCTCCCACTGCTGCACATCTGCCGTACATTTCAGTGGTGCTTGCTGGGGTTTTCTAGGCTGTTGTGCATGGTGCGCCTTTCACTGAAGACATTTCACTACCGCCAGACTTCCACTGGAATGATTGCATGAGGAAATGACGAGGCATGATGGTCCAGGATTGGAGATACAGTCGCATAATCAATGGTTAATGATTATTCATCCTCATAATTCCTCCTTCCCTTACTCTTTTATTCTTTTTCTTTTCTTTTTTTTTAAAGACAGTTTAAGTGTTCTGAGTTTCTCCCCACACTGCCTCCTTGGCAGCCCTTGTTTAAAAGGCAGAACCAATGAATTTGGCAAGGGATGATTTAATATCAATATCCGTTCTGCAGCTTCGCAATAATGGTATTATGAGGATATGTGGTGCCATGTATGCTTTGCAAAAAAAATTATTGACAAAACACATTTGTGTCTGTTTAGAAATACTAAAGACCCCAAGATTTTCTTTCAGTGTTTTATTCCCACCACTTTTTTTTTTTTGGTCCAATAAATTTTGTTAAATTGCTCTTGCTCGGTTCCTTTTAAAATTAGCACAGCTTGCCTTCATTTGGTTGATACAAATGTTCCTTTGTTTACAAAAAAGAGAACATCTGAATTATTATAATTTAGCATAAGATCTTTGGTTTCTTTAAACTGGGAGTTCTCAGGCTAGAATTGTGCACATATTCCAGAGTCACCCTTATGTCTATCTTAGCAATTTAGATATTCTTGAATTAATGAGCTCTGCCAATGAGCTCCTCTCTACCTTCATTAAAAGGAAAATGCCTCCATCCCTTTTAACCCTTCTGTAAACATAAAGTCAATTGGCAGCAAACCCATTTCCCAGTCAGCAAGCAGTATTGTGAATCTTATCTTCTCTTGCAGAAATCAATTCGTCTTCGTTGCAACCGATGAAATTTCTTGTAACACCTCGGCAGGTAACAATCATTGATACTTCTTGATGCATCCATCTGAGTCTCAATATCCTTTTACACATGCTGCAGTTAGTCACTAGAGAAAAAGCTAGTAAAACCCCAGAGATAAATCTTTGGAATAGTTTCATTCGGGTATAACTCCAAGCCTCCAGGCTTTGGGGCTGAAAATACATTAGCGTGTTCTGCTGACGTTGATGTTTCTCAATTACATAAGGGAGGAAAGGAGCCATTTATTCTGAAGTTTCATGGAAAAGAAATACCGGTAATAATCTAGTCAGCAATGAGGAAGGATGGGGAAGGAAGAGAGACAGGAAATTGACTGCAAAAAAAGTTGATTGTCAAATTAAAAATGTACCAGTTATATTGAACGTGATTATATCTCACGAATGAAGGCAAATATATATGTCCCAGGATAATGTTGCAGGATCCAGTCTGGGTTGGTCAGCAGAACCAGAGGTTTTGTCTTCTGTGCTTTTGGACCAGCAGTGGGATCCTACCTGTTCCACTAGCGGTTCAGTGATCATGTGCGCGCATGCCTCTAACGCATGTGTGCAGCTTTCCACACACCAGCTGAGGCCTGCAATGCCAATCAGCTGAGAGGAGAAAGAAGAGAAAAGCCCAGAGGTGGGTGGGAGGGCAGATCCTGTGCTTTTCTCTTCTTTCTCCTCTCAGCTGATTGTTGGAGGCTTTTTTTTTTTACTACCAGTTCAGGCGAACCTGTCCAAACCGGTAGCATACCACCACTGTTTTGGACTCATTCTGCAGCCCATCTTCAGGGGATTCTCTCTAGCTCTTTAACTTCTTTCTAACAACTTTGCTAGAGAGAAGTTTTCTGAAGGTGGCTTCCAACATGAGTCCAAAAGCTCGGAAGACATAACTTCTGGTTCCACTGACCAACCCAGATTGGATCCTACATGATTATATCTCTTAAAACAACTCTTTGATAGCCTTGGGGCAGCTCACACCAAAACACAAATGGCAATTCTGCCATGGAAACCATGGGACACATGTCTTTGTGCAACTATTGCAATGCCAGTCATAACTTTGTGTCATAACTTCCCATTGCAAATTTGGTCATTCTGCAGTTACTGCAATTTGAACCAGACACAAACTTAGAAGGGAGTAGTTATCTCTAATACATCCAGCCGCTAAAGCAAGTGCCGGGGTCCTACCAATTTTTTTTTTCAAAAATTTATGGAGATTTCCACTCATGCAATTCTGTCAGCCACCATGTTTCTGTTAAATTTGTGCTGAAAACTGGCCTCTAAGAGTCTTCAAATTCTCTTTCTCTGAAAAAAATAATAACCCATTTCCTATCTGCAGGCTGTTAGTGGAGAGCCCTATAAAAGATAGGTATTTACACTTATTCCATGAGTGCCTTGTGCCTCAATAAGTACAATGATGTATTTCACAAAAATTGCCTTCTTTTTTTTTTAAAGTAAAAAAACAATGTCTCCTCCATTTCACAGAAGAATAACAAAGTTGAAAGGGACCTTGGAAGTCTGGTAGTTCAACCTCAATATTTCTCTGGATTAAGGCATAGTCCAGGGATGTCAAACTCAATGCCTGGGGTGCTTAGATCTGGCCCATGAGGCTGCCATGGAAACAGTGTAGGACCGGCCCATGGTGCCTCTGCCAGAGAAAACAGAGCTTGGGAGAGCCGCCTGGCAGAGAGTTGCAGGAGGCGGTTGCAGCCAAAAACGGAGCTCGGGAGGTGCCCACAGGTGCCCCCGACATGAGTGTCATTGAGCTGGCCATGCCCCCCACCCCCCAGGTCAAACACAATCCTGATGTGGCCCTCAATGAAATTGAGTTTGACACCCATGGCATAGTCCAAAACTCTGTAGAAATTATAAAACACATAAGCACCAGTTTTCTCAATGTTGATTGGAGAAACCACCACAAATGATGGAGGACTCCTATGGCAGCTGTGTTCCTGAATGTCCTTTCCACCAGCAGTAACAGAGAGATTTGGTGAAAGGACCAAGGGTTGGTTACATTTTTTCTTACCAAACCTGTACAAGGTATAACAGCTCAATGTTCAGAACCTGTACATGTGTACATTAGAATGAGGGTGGGAGACCCTTTGTCTTCCACATGTTGTTGAGTTCCACCTTCTTTCAGCTTCAACCAGGGTTTGTGGTTGATGAAATTCACTACCAGTGGGTGGGCCTCTGGTTCATCATCCTGCAAAACAAAAGAGAAGACATTAGAATAAAGTAAACCCTTGCCCATTTTCCCCATAAAATTCCTTCAGGGGAAACAGTTCAGTTATTGACTTTTGCATGCCATCCAAACTGCAGAAATTGTAACAATTAAGATGGACAAGGTGATGTTACTGAGTTGGGTGGTATGTTATGAAGCCTGATGTTCAGGTGCAGAAAATAATAATAATANGGAGAAGGTCAGTAGCAAACCCTCTGCCTGCGTGCAAAGGGTGTGCTCACTGAACCGGTTGTTACACCGGTTGAATCATATCCCTGAGCAGAATTTATGACTTAGCTGCCTACTGGTGAGAGAGGGTTGGTGTGCTTGACATTACAAAGAGGACCACAGCAGCAATTCCATGTTCTAATTCCTAGGCCCAGATTAAACTAATATTAAGACAGTGAGAACAGTCAATCAGTGGAACAGCTTCCCTCCAGAAGTTGTGGGTGCTTCATCATTGGAGGCCTTTAAGAAGAGATTGGACAACCACTTGTCAGAAATGGTATAGGGTTTCCTGCTTGAGCAGGGGGTTGGACTAGAATAGGGGTCCCCAATCCATGGGCTGTGGCCCACTACTGGGTCATGGCCTATTCGTAACAAGGGCCATGTGAATGGCAGGCTGGCACACACAGCAGCTCAACCTGCACGAGCGTCAGGCCAGTGTGCATGCACATGCATGCGCAGCTCAACTTTCGCAAGTTGAACTGCATATACATGCATGAGAGTGCTGGCGTGCCATTTGAATGGCATGGTTCCCCTCTCCCCCCCACCACTTCCAGGCCACCAAACTGCAAAGGACTCAGAGACCTCAAAGGTTCCTTCCAACTCTGTTATTCTGTTAAGATTGCCACAGCTGGATTTGCCAGCTTTTATTCTTGCCTAGTATAGAAGCCAACTTTTTAGATTAATGGATAGTATGTTTGGCATTCCACTCTTCAGTCTATCTGCACTGCCCATGGAGATTTAAGAAGTCCCCAAAAAATCATACATTAGGTGCAGAAAGGGGCATAAGAATACCAGATAAAGGTAATGTTGTGTGTGTATGTGTGTACATACATACATACATACATACATGAATACACAAAGCAATTATGGAACTTGCTTTAATGCCAATGTAGTTTCCCCCACCCCATAATGGGATTAATGTGGGATGGTGCCACAGAGAATAGTAATCCAACCAACCCCAAGTGGGCATTTTACTGAATTTCTAAAGCCTCTTGTAAAGCTATCAGCCTATCATCCATGGGGTCATGGGTTGCCTTAGATCTTGACTTCTGAGATTGTGAAAATGACCTTTAAGAAGGAAAGCTGATCCAAGCCCATTGTTGTCCCCTGGGATTCCAAGGCTTCTGCATCTGTTTTTTTTCGGAAAGAGATGGAATAGCACATGATAGTTGAGGAGCCATAGATATTGTGGGTCCTCCTGATTTTTTTCCCAGCTACTGCAGGTTCTATACCAACTCTAGATCTTGCAACAAAAGGAATGTTGTGGTTTGGGAATGTTACAACCGCTGATGTCGAAAATAGATAGTGCCACAAATAGATGGACTTAATTTACTTCATAGAAATGGTTTTGTTGAACCTGAAGACCCCAAAATATCTATTTGTGCAGACCTAAACATCCATTGTAAAAATTGACACTTGCAAATTTGTGCCAACAAAGTTGTACAAATATTATTTTGATATATGAGCCGTGGTGGCACAGTGATTAGTGTGCAGTACTGCAGGCTACTTCTGCTGACTGCAATTTGGCAGATCAAATCTCACCAGGTTCAAGATTAACTCAGCCTTCCATCCTTGGTGGGTAAAATGAGGACCCAGATTGTTGAGGGCAATATGCTGACTCTATAACCCACATAGAGAGGGATGTAAAGCACTGTGAAGCAGTATATAAGTCTAAATGCTATTGCTATCAGTACTATCACTTATGTACCTACAAAGTAAGGAAACCCTGATCTTTAAAGCCAGAAGAGAATTCATGAACAAGATTATGTGCTTTCTCCTCTCTTGAATCTCAAAGAGGTTTAAAAAGTGGTCAGCTGAGGACTGACATCCCAAACCAGCAGCGATTGTGCTTAAAATTTAAGTTGTTAGATCCTCTTTACATTATTCAATGATAGGAAATTCCAGGGTAACCATACCAGATTGAGTTTGCAGAGATGAAAGAACGATAGCAATTTATATTATTTATAGGTGTCTACTATAGCACATAAAAGTATACTTGAATACTACTGGTGTGAGGCACAATTACAATAATGTAAACTGTAGGATGCACACTGAAAAAATTGGGGGAAAAAACCTTTATATAGTTCAGAAACTAAATGCAGCTGTTTGCTCTTCTTCAGGCCAGTGAATATTTATGTAGATAAGACGGCGATGAGCAGGAATCTGTCCTGCTAAGTGGATGCATAAATGGAGTTCTATTTGTTCATCTTTAGTTGAAGTCCACAGTAAAACTAAACAAAAGGCTTTAGGACTGCAGATTGCACTTAAATTAAGGATGGAGAAAATTACTATTTGCAAAATAATGTTCCTGCAAAAATCCATAGGCTGTTCTTTTATCACTTTTCCAGTACTTCATACACCATGCTGAATTTGTTTATTAGGTCAAAAGGACTGCAAAAACCATCCACCCATGTCCTGTTGGAACTGTGAGGAAAGCAAATTTTTGGAGGAATCAGAGCACATTAGCAAGACAGAAATATATCAATAGAAACCATAGAAATTCAGATAAATTGTACTGAGGACCAAGGACTTCAAGGTTGTTTCAAATCGGCCCACATTCTTTCAATGTTTTTATCAATGGGTTTTGCAGTTCTTTTTTCAAAATCTCAGATAACCACCTGCAACTTTTAAGTCTGGTAGTTTTGTAGCATTGTAATATTATGCTGCAAAACTCACTCTGTAAAACAAACAAACAAAAAAGGAATAATCCAACCAATATTCTGAAAGGGAAGATAACAGCATTAATATTTTTTCTCAAACTTTCATTTATCCTGCTGCCACAAAAATTGAAACAGGGTTGTGTGCATGTGTGTTTGTGTGTGCAAAGTCTTTCATCAAAAAATGAGAACTAAATACATGGGTGGTTTTCTTGATTTTTTTTTTCTCATCTCGCTCCCTTACTTTTCTTGGGAATTCCTCCCTACTTAACCAGGCGGCCAAGACATTTTGCTACTAAAGATAATTTGGAGCCACTTATAACCTTCTAACTCTGAAAGAACCATTCTAACTCAGTGTTTCTCAACCTTAGCAGTGTTTAGGTATGTAACTTCCAAAGGTGCTTTTTTCAAGAGGCAACTNCAAGAAGCTTCTTCAGCTCTGACTGACTTCTTGGATGAGAAGTGAAATGTCTTCAAAGAAAGTCCAGTTGCCTCTTGAAAAAAGCACCTTCGGGACAACCATGACCTGGATGACTGAGAAACTCCATAGACCTATGTAGACTTCAACTCCCAGAATTCCCCAGCCAACATGCTTGGCTGAGGGATTCTGGGAGCTGAAGTTCATACATCTTAAATTTGATGAGGTTGAGAAACAGCACTGTAGCTGAAAGGACGAAGGTTGCCTAATATAAGGAAGAAGGATGAATCTAGGATTAAGTTCAGCCAAGTTGCTCTTCCTAATGATGGAACCTGCCCTTAGATCCCTTCTGGCCATCAATTGGGAATACAGGTAGTCCTCAACTTACGACCAGAATTGGGCCCGACATTTCTGTTGCTAAGTGAGCCATTGGTTAAAGTGAGTTTTTGTCCCATTTTACAACCATTCTTGCCGCAATTGCTAAGTGAATCACCCCAATGGTGAAGTTAGTTGTCAACTAACTAACTAAGTTGGAGTAACTGCTGGAATCCTGACATTACTCACATGGTGGTTAAGTAAATCTGACTTCCCCATTGTCTTTGCTCGTTAGAAGGTCACCAAAGAGGATCACATGACCCAGGGACACTGCAACCATCATAAATATGAGTCAGTTGCCGAGCATGTGAATTTTGATCAGGAGCATGCTGCAGTGGTTGTAAGTGTTGAAAAAATGGCCGTAAGTCATTTTTTCCCCCAGTGCTGCCATAACTTCAAACGATCACTCAGCGAACTGCTGTAAGTTGAGAATTACCTGTACTAATTGGCAATCCAAATCCCCCTGCCTCCATCAGTCTGTGGCCTCGAATTGGGCTGAATCTGGGCAACCTGTAAGCTTTGTCTACCTTCTTTGTGGGAACGCCAATAGAGATGTAAACATCTCTATCCAAACAGATTTGGCATACATTACAGCAAGGTGCGGAATTAATCTCCCTGATAAATCCAGCTCTCCCTTATGATGGCAATCCTTTTTTTTTTTATCGCTATAGAAGCAGATGACTTCTGTGGGACTTGACTTCTTTTGAAAGCCATGGCAGGTTAGTTATAGGGTAAAACCCCGGATTATCCCTTTTCTCGCGTGCAGTTGAAGTTTTATTAATCCTTTTCTTTCACCCTCTGTGTGAAGCCCTGGCAAACCTCTCTGGCATCTTTGTCATTATCTCTTTGACAGCTTGCCTTGCTCGGTGCTCGGAGTTCTAGGTCAGTTCACATGGCTAGTCAAACGTGACAACTTGACAAGATTACGGCAAGCCGCCTTCTGTAATTTGTAAATAGAGGGAGTTGCGTTCCAATATGCTGCTGTTAATGAAGTGGCGGCCTGGGCGCGTGTACATCTGTGGATGTGTTGTTCTGTGTGTCTGCTCGCAGATGCAACAACTGGCACGCTCAAGTATTTTGGTGCGTTTCTCGCTAGGTGAAAAAAGTTTCCAGGTTATAGCAAGAAAATAAGAATAAAAATAAAGAATGCTCAAGTCATCCCAAGGAGAAAATCAAAGTTTCTGGATGGGCAGAGTGCAGATCCTTCAATCAGAAAGAGAAAGAGAGAGG
>AZIM01001301.1:320959-334560 GCA_000516915.1 Ophiophagus hannah | reverse complement strand
CTCGGGGAGGCTCAAAACCGGAAGAGCAATTGCATTTTCTTGAAGGGTTGCTCTGAAAGCTTTTTTTCATTTATCTCCGCCATCATGTACACATGCAGCTATTTTACTTCATTTGTGGTCCTGGTTAGTGTTTTGAATTGAGACAGTGATCATATTGTCAGAAATGAACATGGGAAAGATATGCTTAATGCATTGCTTTCTATATTTTTTACTCTGTATTTAGTTCATTATTTTATCTAAATATATCTAAGTAAAAACAGGAAAGAACAAATGTAGGCAACATTTTATTTCCAAAACCTAACCATTTAAATATTTAAATTACTGCTACCATTGTTGGTATTCTAATCATTGTTACATTGTTATTATTATCAATATTATTCAAGGTTAATTATACTATTTGTGGTTTGTTTTACTGTCCTGGTATTATTTTCAAATCATTTTCCCATTAGTTATTTCAGTTTATACTCAGTTTTAGTCTTCTTGATGTCTTTAAAACTATTTTCTGTGTCTCTGAAAACTGAGCTGTTTTAGTCTACACTTTTTGTTGTAGTTCTCTGTGATTGCCCATGACAGAGACCTAAAATGAAGCTGATAGAAAGCAGCAATAAGCCTTCTGAATCACTGGAAAGTGTGGACTCTTTTACATGCAATTGTTGTGATGCCAGCCTGCATTCACAAGAATGACAGCCTACTTACCAGACTAGGAATACAGATTTCTTCATCTCAAGCAGAATTAGCATTGGGGGAACCATGACTTCTGTCACATAAAGGCAGATGTCCCAATACTTCCCTTTTGCTGAATTTAAGAGATTTAAACTCTTTACATTAAAGCACATCTCCAGGGACATGAAGCAAAAAGCTCCTTTATCTGAGCAGGAAAAACTGAGTATTTTTCTATCTCCCCGACATCTCTTTTAAACAGCTAACATTTTCCCAAGAAGCTAGGAAAGGTTCGTGAAAAAGAATCACTAGATTTTGCTTTGAAATTCAGATAGCTCTCTCAACAAAACCAAGTGTTTTAGTCAGGAATCTGTGTCAGAACTTTGATTTATTATGCTGTGTATACTCTATTATTTACTATTATGTGCAATATTTACATCCTGCATAATACTTCTTTCAATTTTTTTTTTTTAACCGCAACCCTATTCGGTATGTTGGGTTAAGGGCTAGTGACTGGCAGTGACCCAAGTTAACAAATGGGAATCTGTGAGTGGACCTGAAACTTGGATATTCTATTCTGGAGACTCTTTCAGCCTTCTTTCTGAAGTCAGAGCTGTAGGGGAAGCCTAAAAGGAGCCTTCTCCTACAGTTTTGGCTGAAGCGCTTTAATATTATGTATTGCAAATACTACAGGATTATCCGTAGTTTGTATTAAAGGTAGCCAGCCAGGAGCCTCCTCAAGCCTACTAAGCAAAATTTTCCAAACTGTGCACAACATAGCACAACATAGACAATTTTGAAGACACCAATTCTGGGAGTGCTACATTTGATATTTAATTAAAAGATTGAGGTAAGCCTATTTCCACAGTGCTAGTCTAGAGCAATTCAAGGCCATTTGATATTTTTTTTTGTCAAAATGTAGCCTATTCATTTGAGTGAAGTGAACTATGTTAGTTTCATACTGAGAATTTTTTATAAGCAAATCTGTGAGATTCGAACATGATTAGCAATTACCAATAATCAGCATGGAATTGTCAATAACAAATCTCAGATTGCATATCTCATTTTTAAGCAGAAATGTCCCAATTAGATTGTGAGCACATTGTTATTGTAATATAGTTTGATTTCAACGGAGTATTTGATCCCATGTCATTCTGATTAATAAACTAGATTTGGAGTGGATTACATGACAACAGAGTGGATACATGGATGACTCAAAGTCATATTCAAAAATATATTTATACTCTCAGTGGTTGTCTATGGGTTTTCAGTTATCCAGGTCATGGTTGTCCCAAAGATGCTTTTCAAAAGGCAACTGGACTTTCTTTGTTGTTTTTCTTGAAGACATTTCACTTCTCATCCAAGAAGCTTCTTCAGTTCTGACTGAATGATGCGAAAATCCTTCCATACCCTCCATTCAGTCAGAGCTGAAGAAGCTTTTTGGATAAAAAATACTTTTTGGGACACCCTCAATGGTTCCTCTTCCAGGTGGATTGAGGCATCAAATAAGATACTCTTGTGAGGGTTTTTTTGTTTTTTTTTTTGAAACACCAATGATCAGATTGATCTAGACCTGTGATGGCAAACCTATGGCACGCATGCCACAGGCAAACTTACCTCACTGCGCATGTGTGTGCCTCACAGCTGATTATATAGGCCAGTTTCGTCACTTCCTGTAATAATGGAAGTGATGAAATGGGCCTATAATTTGGCCTGAAAAGCCTTGCAGAGGCTNGGAGGCCAAAAAAGGCCTCAAACCAGCCGAAAAGTCAGTTGTGAGGTGCACTGCAGGTAAGGGGTGGGAATTGCGCATGCATATGCAGGGGGCATGGGGAGGGGTGCACGCATTGCATTCTGGGTGCTGGCACACNCATGCATGCACAGGGGGCGTGGGGAGGGGGGGCGCACATTGCATTCTGGGTGCTGGCACACAAGTGTGTGTGCATTGGCACGCTCGCAATTTTTGGCACAGGAGCCCAAAAAGGTTAGCCACCGATCTAGACAGTAAACATAATTACTGAAAATTTGGCAGTTGGTTGGGTTTTTAATCTTCATACAATGGATGGGAGAAGATGTTTATTTTACTAAAAGAAAGCTTATAGAGTTCGGTGTGTTTTTTATCGTTTTTAGTTTCTGCTTTCTATTTCTGTTCTGTCAACGTTTTTAATTTTTCTTCATCTTTTCTCCTTGTTTACTCCTCCATAGTTATCTTGATTCTTCCTCTTGTTCTTCCAAATCTTTACATCCACTGAGAAAATGATGTGAAGAACTTTCACCTCACACCAGTGTGTGGTAGGGACACAAACACCTCTCCCCAGTCTCTAAGCACCTTCCCATTGTCTCAGGGCAGTCTATCTTTCAGTTTGCTTCTTTTTTGCTTTTTGGGCTTTACCTCTTCTTTATTGAGCCTCTTCCTCACAAGGCCTATAGAGTTTTTAGGCAGTCATCTTTTCTTCCCTTTTTCTTGCCTCCTATCCAGAACTTCTCTTTGATTGGCAGTTGGGCTGCCCTGATGATGGGGGAGGTCAAGAGGAGAGGGGAAGGAAGCAGCACAGATCCTTACATTCTGCTCAGGTAGTCTGCACTTCCAAAAATACCATAAAGCTCAGGAATGGACCATTTATTCTTCAAGATAATTTTGAAAACTGGTTGATAGAATATGTGTAGGAAATGACTAGGCTGAGCCCGAAAGAGGAGTCAAACATGTCATGACTGTCATCAGTCATGAGTCCCTCTGTGCCCACAAGAGATCTAAGTCCAGCCCACCTTGAATTCCTTTCTATTCTTAACTCCCACTAATATCCTTTGAAGTTCAGATTTTTGTAGAGAGCTTAAGCCTGCAATATATCTTTATACTCTTTTGAACTACCTGAATCTTCTGATTTCCCCAATGCTTGATAATATGAATTTGAAGTTGACAGAAAATTGGAAGGAACAACTAATTATCTAGAAGATAGAAATAAAATTCAAAATAATTTTAATAGCTTAGAGAAATGTTAAAAATGTCAATGAATTTTACATAGAGAAATGCAGTTTTTCACTTAGTACGTGTGATAAAAATGTAGTTGATTGTAAAAGATTCACAATTACTTATGAGCAGTCCTTGCACTTACAACTGTCATAGCATCCCTATGGTAACATGATCATAATTCAGGCACTTGGTAACTGTTGCATATTTACAAGAGTTACAGCATCCTGCAGTCACATGATCTCTATTTGCAACCTTCCCAGATTGCTTCAGACAAGCAAAGCTAATGGAAAAAGTTGGTCAGAAAGGTTGCAAGTCAATCATGTAATATTTTGCTTAATGACTGCATCGCTTAACAATAAAATTTCCTGTTTCTGTTGTGGTACTAAGACAAGGACTATCTGTATTCTAATTTATGCTACATTGGTCAGACATCACATCAAATAATTGTGTCAAATTTGGAGTATCACATCAAGAAGGACTAAGATCAAGTGGCATATCTTTGAAAGAGGAAAAGTAGTGAGAGTAATTATAGGATTAAAAGTAGTCTGGTGAAGATATATTGATGGAATTGGGAATGCTTAGCCTTAAAGAGACAGAGGGTAGTTATAAAAGTAGCTGAAAAGGTCCTAACTATAAAAAAAGTAAAGACTATTCTGTATCATTCCAGAATGCAAGACATGAAATAATGGATGTAATATTACAGGAAGGTAGTTTCTAATTGATTGTTAAGAAAAATTTGTCAGCAGAGCAGTAGAACATTGAATACTGAAGTGATCAGTGAGTGTGTTCAGAAGTGTGTTCTTCAGTGAGTGTGTTCAGAAGGATATAAAGCTACCTGTCAAGGATGTTTTAATTTGGGTTTCTGTACGGAGGAGAAGGGTGGATTTAGTGGCTGCATCCAACTGTATCCTTCTTCCGTTTGTAAAAAGACAGTAGGTTAGCTGTATGACTTGATTTAAATTGAGAGGCGTAGAGAGTATTATGAGTGACCACATAAGAAATCATAAAGATGTATCATTTGTATGTAGGTGTCATTTAATGGGCTATATAAAACTTCAAATGTCTAATTCAATTTCAAGGAGAGCTGACTTAATGGAAATGTGTGCTTCTAAGTCAGTTTGGAGAAATTCAAAGGCACTTTGGAAACAGGACTTCTTGCAGAGTTTGCAGAGTCTCAAACACTGCTGCAGCTTTTAAGCCAATATCAGCAAAGCTGATGAGGAGGAGTGATGGACTGCATGATACTGACATAAGTAGCTGGCCAGAGAATTTGTCACTTCACAAAACAGTCTCTTGGACTGTTTGAGGAAGTACTGCTCTTCTGTTCTGATCTTATTTTTCTGATAGAATTTGTGTAACTATGTTCACTTGCAGAGTGAAAGCAAAAGAGGCTCAGAGTGATTCATTTGTGAGTCTGAAATAGTTTGCTTGTTGTTAAGCTATTGCATATATTAGCATATATTATGCAGATACTTGTTTATCTCTGTCAGGTTTTATACTAAATCCCAAGTCTCTAGACAATGAACCCAGTATTCATAACTTGTTTCCAGCAGAAATTCACAGACCCAATATAGGTAAATAAGCTACTTTATTGCAGGAAAGACAGAAGTTATGTATATCGAGATCATTTGCCTCTGCAGAACAGAAAAATCTATTTTTATTTAGCTAGCTAGCTAGCTACATTCTAAGTTCTAGACTAGGGATGTCAAACTCTCAGTGTCACATAGTCATCACGTGACGAATCATTACTTTTTTTTCCCCTTTGCTAAAATGGGGGTGGGCATGGCCAGTGCATGATGCATCCAGCCCACGGGCCACGAGTTTGACACCCCTGTACTAGACCAAAATTACTCATTTTGTCCCTAGCATTTGAGATTGGGAAAAGTGTGTCAAACCTAATTAAAATTGTACATAAATAAAATACATACAGTAACCTAATAGGAGAAATGCTGATTTCCATTTCTCCAACTCAGTCCTTTACAGTATCACAGTGATTACACACACAATATTATATTATGCTATAAAATGTAAAATACTACAAATGTATGTATAACATTATAAAACAGTAGTATATAAAAATGTTTCAGAGCATATTCCCCAAATAATCTGTAAGTGGGTTTTCCTGAGACATGTCAGCTCAGAAAATGTAATAATCAAATAATAATTTTAATAACACCACGCTTCTTAAAAAAATCAGTGTTTGTTTGCTTTAATGTTAGTATAAGACATTTTGAGTATTAGTTCAGTGCAACTTATTTATATAGTCATTGCTGGACAATTTGAAGGCTGCTGTCTTTTATCTTGCTTTTGCTATTCCTGTCCTCAAAATGATATAGAGGCAATATTTCAAATGTACTGCAATAAAATTCTTGAATCCTCTTAACAGTTTTCTTTTAATAAATCAAGACTTTGCAGGGTTAACATATTCCAAAGGGTTTAGCATCCCTATTGTTTTCATTTCATTCTGTCAAATAATGAAATAACTGCAGCTTCCCCAGTAGTCTATGGTTTAACTTTTTACTGAATTAAATATATTGATGAAATCATTCAAATCATTTTATATCTGAATAGGATTACGTCCAACTCACAAATCCATAATCATTTGGCATTCAATCAAATTAATTACTCTAATAGCTGCAGAAGTCTAGTTTAACTGTGTCTTTTTACATTTGACTGGGGCAAATATGACACCCAAGGTAAATGAATATTTATAAATAAAACATAAATGGTATAAATTAACTAATTAAAAACAAATGTGTATAATTATTTATGCTTATTTATATAAAGCTGGGAGTATTCCAAAGCAACTTCTGTAACGATCAACAAGCGTAATTTTATTCTTTCCCTTTGTTTCACAATATAAAAGCAAAAAAAAAAAGTGAAGAAAAGAAGTTAACCAGCTCAGCACCCACAGTGGAAACAATTCCAGATGAGAGCCAAAAAAAACCCTACCAGGTTATAGCCCTCTCTCAGTATTTCTTTCTGTTGTTGCCTAATAAAATAGATGCAATTAGGTGATAGTTGAGAGTGGGAAGAACCAGATGGGAACTAGTCTGTCATTAATCCATTTACATAATCATATTTGAACATTTTTTTAACAAAAGCAATATATTTGTAATTGCATGCTATATTTTACCATACATACAGGCATTGGAGATTTATGTAACAGACTTGTGAAGTAGGAGGTACTTTGAAGGACTAAACTATTGATTACAATTACAGCAATAATGCCAATTCTTTTCTTTTCTCTTTCCATAATCATAAAAATGAAGGAAATCAAAAGTTGAAGTTGTGTTCCATTTTGAATTCTGAGATAGTTGCTTATATGGGTGTTACAAAAAATATAAGAAAAAGTGCTTTGGTTTTCATGATACATTCATATATTTATTTTAAGACAAAAAATAGATTAACATTATAGTTTAATTACAAATGAATGTATTCTGAGGTTTGTAGAGCAGGTATGGCAAACTGAAGTGATCTCTGAGAATGTGAAACCATCAACTGTCTAAAGTACCAGTTAGCAAACCAGTTTTTTGAAACCTGTCTGGATAAGGAGACAGGAGACTGGCCACATCTGCTCCAGAAGACTTTTTCTCACAAGGAGAATACTTGACTCCTTAAAATATCAAATATCAGAAGGCAGAAAATATAATGTTATTGTTGTTAACACTTCATTTTCTGTACTTAGTTCTGTTTAGCATCAATTATATTTAGGTGGAGGCCAGAAGGTTCCACCATTCTGATGCCTGCCTGAAAGCAACTGAGCTCTGAAACAACTTTCTGACAATCTGACAGTGGTGTTTGTGTCCAAAACTTCCATAGCTTTGTGGAATTCCTGATTTGTTCCTGAACCTGTTAACACTTTATTGCTGATACTTTTTTTAAGCAATATATTTGTCATTGCAAGTTGTATTTTACTATACATACAGACTTGACTGTCCTATTGTTTACTATAAATACACTCTAGTAGCTTTAGATTCTGGACTGTTTTATTCCACTTGATTTATTAAGTGAACCCTAATACAGGATAATAGGTAGATCAGCCATACAATGGCAAGGAATAGGGCTCTGCAAATTCTTTGAAATCTGTGGAAGACTGTATATGAAGCACTTGTTGATTCTCTGACTCATTAAAACAGCAGCAACTTTTTCCAGATAAACACAGTTGATTCAGAAACTATTGCAATATGCATGTTACAGTGATGCAAAGATAGCTGACATCAGCTTCTGGATCAGCTGTATAAGACTAGAAAAAGATATGGCTGCTCATTTACTCAGGAAGCACTTCATGGCAGTCCTTTATGAATTATGAAGGTGGCTTAGTAAGCCCATAACCACAAGATCATCTTCCCAGTGGTAAGAGAAAGGTTTTTAGTAATGAGATACTTGGCAAGTTTCAGAAAATGAAGAAAATAACAGATACTTTGGGAATGATTTGAAATATTGTCGGTACCAGCCATAGCCCTATGACTCTAATGCTATTAGTATTCCAACTTGTGTATTTCAGTAACTGAATGTGGCAAATAATTGTCAATCTTTTGATATACCATTAATATTTCTTCATCTAATTCATTCACTCCTCAGGCTAAAGAATTTTTCACAAAGATACCTATGGTGATTTTTTCAGCCTCCCACAAAAGAATAATCTTTGTTATGATCAGTCCATAAAACACATTGCATGCATAAAATTGATATGAATTAACCAATTAGGTAAACAGATGAGCCAAACTGCTGTGTATCTTACCTATTTCATGACAAAATTTGGCCACACTTCAGGAAATTGAATCATTTGAGTATGAAAGTAAAAATGTTAATTAAAATTGATTAGAGTTACCGGGATATTTAATTAGGCATGGAGTTAACAGCTCATGATGAGTGTTGACCCAAAATGGTCAGTATAATAAAACATGCTATTTACTGGCTCCTTGAAAAAATAAGTAAAATCTGAGTTTAAATGTAATACCTTTATACCAGGGGTGTCAAACTCAAGGCCCACGGGCTGGATCCAGCCCATGGGATGCTTAAATCCAGCCCATGGGGCTGGCCTGGAAATATGAAAGGACTAGTCTGCAGTGCCTCTGGCGGCTAAAATGGGCTGCGTGCAGGGGGCCCATACCTCATTTTCATCCTGAAAATGGGCCCAAAATGGGCTGGAAATGGCCTCAAAAACGAGCTGAAAATGGCCTGAAAAATGGCCTGAAAAGCCCCAAATGATAGAAAACTGGACCGATAACAGCCAAAAAAACGAGCCTGAAAAAAAGCCATGCCATCCCACCACTCCCATCACCCTCTCTCACCAGCCCACAGAGGAGAACTACAATGCTGATCCGGCCCTCAAAGAAATCCAGTTTGACACCCCTGTTTTATACGATATCTCCTCTGCTGGTGGAAGCATGTTGAACTTCCTTAATTTGGTAACAGTAATTTCGTTTAGATATCTGGCAGATCTATAAGGGATAAGCTTGCTAGAGAAATCACCCATCCTAAAAGAGATGCAGGTGTGTAATAAAATCACTTCTACCTAGGATCTGAGGAATCAACTTTCACAGTTTTACTTCACCATCCCTATGTTTTATGGGGATGGGGTAGGAAATTATCCTCTTTTATATCTTCAAGATCTGAAAAGTACATTTGTGTCACAAAATGTTTTACTCTTGTTTCCCCTACTTGATATATCTATGGAACAGAGATTTTTAGGTAGCAGTCCGATTATAGTATAATGAATATCTCTGATTTATTTAGGCAATGACACCTTTAATTTTCTGTTTTGGGCTTTCTGTATTTTTAGAATCTTTATAAAATGGTGATAATGATTATTCATCTTTACCTTTTAGGAATCTACAGTTAATTTCAAAATGATTTACATAGATTTGTTCAGTATCAGGTTCTATTATGATGCTGTAGATTCTCCTCAGTGTCAGAAGTATTTTGATCCGAAATATAAGTTGTTAAAGACTGGAGTGTGATGGGGTGGTTATTCATTCACAGTAGTATTCCTTTTTTATTAATTTATAATATAAAATACAAAAGAAAATAGTAGGAAAGTAAGGGAGTGAGAAGAGAAGGGAAAAGTGTACAGGAAAAGGAAAAAAAAGAAAAGGCATTGACTTCCAACTCCCTTTGGTGCAGTAGAATAAGATAATAGCAGTAAATCTCCATTTTTTACTTTTACATAATAGTATAAACTAATAGTATTCTTATGGACATCTAGTTGGATATGTGGGATATTAGAATGTTGGATGTGAAAGACTTTTGCTTAGTTCTAACAAAGCTATTCTTACATAGTGGAAAGTCCTGCATTTTGGGATATTGGAAGCAAACTTTTTATTTATTGCTTCATATTCTTAAAATATTGAAATAAATGAAAATAATATCTCAAATTTACAAGAAAGAAATTGTTACCAACTAAAAGCAAGCTAGCTATTTTTATGCATTGTAATCTATAATTGCTGTTTTAGCCCTAAATGTTCTGGGAATAATCATAGGGCTGTATATCAAATGCTTGCAACCCTGCTGAGAAAAATAACTGGCAAGGAGGAGTCTTTTAATTTATTTAAGTTTTAATTTGTGAAAATCAAATTCCAAATAGGAGATATGAACTTTGAATAAATTTGTGATGTTTGCTTTGATACAGTAGTCTCTGAACCAATCATGTTGTACGATAGGTATTGTATAAGGGTATATCTTGTATTTTAATGTGTTTTTAATGTAAGGAGTGACCATCTCCAGAATAGCTGATGATAATCTGTTTTATATTACTGCACCAATGAAATGCACAACTTCTTTTGCAAATAGTTCTAGTTTTTGCTTTTGTTTTTAAACAACAGTTAATTGACCTAGAATAAGAATACGAATTTAGACTTTATTACTTCCTTTTCACATTCATTTCAGCAATAGTAATTTTAGCATCTGTGATAAAAAAAGTTTGCAATTATTTTTTAATAATGATTTGACAATCCCTTCTCAATTTGCATGAAATTTGTTTTTGCAGATTCATTTCTCTGAAAAAGATGGTAAGGAACAATAAGCTAGTCCTGTGGCACATGCCTAATTCCAAGCAAGGACCATACTTATTTTATTGTTTCTAAAACTGGTTTTCCATTGCTACCAAAAGACAATTTGGCCAATATGTTTGTATACTACCCTTCCTAGACAGAAAAGGGCTGGCTCCACTTATCAGCATCTTTCAAAGTTAGACTATTACAATGCATTCTATTGTGAAGTGCTTTGGAAGACTACATAATAAATTCAATTTGTGCACTATGTTGTGTCACTTCTTTAATTATAAATTGTTTCATTCAGAAATAAACTAAAAGAAAATACTTTCCATTTTTTAAAAGACAGAAAATAACATTTGTACTTTGAGAACTCAGTTGCTACAATTAGAGCAGAGGTGTCAAACTGGATTTTTTCGAGGGCTGGATCAGCATTGTAGTTCTCCTCTGTGGGCCGGTGGGGTGGGAGGCAGAGGGCAGCAGGGGTTTGGCATGGCCCATTTTCAGGCCGGGTTTTTTAGCCGTTATTAGCCCATTATTGGGCAGTTTTCAGACTGTTTTGGGCCCACTTTTTGGCCATTTTGGGCCTGGTTTGGGCTGATTTGGCCCATTTTTCAGGCCATTTTCAGCCCGTTTTTCAGCCCGCTTTGGCCAATTTTTCGGCCCATTTTTCAGCCGGCAGAGTGCTGCAGGAGGCCAGGGAGGGTGAAAACAAGGTGCGGGGGGTTGCACGCAGCCCGTTTTAGCCACCAGAGGCACCGTGGGCCGGTACTTTCATATTTCTAGTCCGGCCCCACAGGCCAGATTTAAGCACCCCGCGGGCCGGATCCAGCCCACAGGCCTTGAGTTTGACACCCCTAAACTGACAAGCAGAGTAGTGGGGAAAATGTATTAAAATACATATATCCTGCCTCTTGACTGAACTATGTTTATTAAGCAATTCTAGACAAAACTTCACTTCCTGGAATTCCAACTAGCATAGTGACATTTACATACCATTTCTCCCAAAAAAGTATTTGCCCCACCAAAAGCAGACTTTTGGGTTGAATTTTTTAAATTTTTGGGAAAATGGACAGATAGTCCTCAACTTGCGACCATAATTGTGACCAAAATTTCCATTGCTAAGTAAGACAGTTGTTAAGTGAATTTTTTACCATTTTATGAGCTTTCTTGCCACTGTTGTTAAGCGAATCACTATAGTTAACACAGTTTTTAAATGAATGTGTCTTTCTCATTGACTTTGCTTGTCAGAAGATCACAAAAGATGATCGATCACATTATCCCAGGACACTTCAACTATCATAAATACATTCCAGTTGCCAAATGGTCCAAATTTTGATCATGTGACCATTGGGATGCTGCAGTGGTTGTAAGTGTGAAAATAGTTATCAGTCACTTTGTTCAGTGACTTTGTAATTTTGATTAGTCACTAAATGAATGGTTGTAAATCAAGATTACCTTAATCAAGATGACAGAGATGATAGGGAAAGTTGGAAACAGATAATAGTAAAGTGTGAATATTTTGTAAAGTATTGTAAAAAGAAAATGAAAGAGAAATTTGAGCTTTTATATAAACAAAATAAATTATGCATTTCCTAATTAGTAGCAGAGGTGGAACTCTTTCTTCAATTCTAAGTACCCTAATACAACTTCATAGTCTTGGATCACCAAAGAAAGAAAAGTGGAAACGATGTAGTCCTGTTATTTTGATAATGGCAGAGATAGAAAGGTGTAGTGATATGAACTCCCTTCCTATATTTTTGCCTTTAAAGGGAGTTCATACCACTACATCTTTCTATCTCTGTCATTAAACAGAACAACAGAGTTGAAAAGAACCTTGGAGGTCTTCTAGTCCCCACCACCCCCTGCCCATTGAAGCAGGAGATCCTATACCATGTCAGATAAATGGCTGCCTAGTCTCTTCTTAAAAACCTCCAGTGATGGAGAACCTACAACTTCTGAACACTAGCTGTTCCATTGATCCAGTTCTCTTAGAGGGAATAGCCTGATTCCTTCCTCCCTCTGTGCTTTTTCTAATCCTTCTTATTCTACTGATGCAGAATTATTACTTACAGAAAACCTGGGGTTTATATTAGAGCCGTGGTGGCAAACCTATGGCACATGTGCCACAGGTGACATGCAGAGCCTTCTCTCTGGGCATGCATGTTGTCGCCCCAGCTCAGCTACACCACGCATGTGTGTGTGCCTCCCACCAGCCAGCTGGCCTTCAGGTGTCTGCCACACATGCGGGGGGCGCATGCAGGGGGCGCACACACATGTGAGGTGCCTGCAGGGGGCACATGCATGCATGGGGCATATGTGCTTTGCATTTTGGGTATGTGCGTGCGTGCACACTTTGGACACTCAGGGCCCAAAAGGTTCACCATCAATGTATTAAGAGCTTCAGAAAAATAGAATGTTCCTGATTGTTTTTCCACTTCTGTATATGTCAGCCTAACAAGATAGACCTGACAGAAAACAAGAGTACATGAGTTATATTCTATTTTATTATAAAGCTATATTAACTGAAACTTCAGAAAGTACATCTCTCCCCCACATCTCCTTTACAGCCCAAGAAAGTAATGTCAGCCCTCCCAGATACACCAGATACAAAATACAACTAGATGAGCTAATTCTATTTTATTATAAAGCTACTTTAACAGAACTTTGCAAGTCTAAAAGTACAAATCTCCCACCGTCACTTTTAACAGCTTGATTAAGGAGGACAGTACTTCCTAAGTTCATTTTTCTGACCTTTAAGGCACTGGGAGCCTCTATCTAATCATTATTTTGGCATCATTGTTCCCCTCATCACTGAAGGACTTTCCTCCATATCATTACAAATAGGGTCTCTTTTGAGCCCATCATGCTGTGAGTTCAGCTGCCTTTTATCTGAACATCCCCTTGGTTGTGTCTCCTTTATCTTCCAAGGTCATTCCCATATGCCTGTTCTGACCAAGGCTTCCGAGACCGTA
>AZIM01001301.1:294822-306170 GCA_000516915.1 Ophiophagus hannah | reverse complement strand
TTAGAACAATTAATCAGTGGAACTTGCCTCCAGAAGTTGGAATGCTCCAACACTGGAAGATTTTAAGAGGAGATTGGATAACCATTTGTCTGAAGTGGTGTAGGGTTTCCTGTCTAATCGGGGTTGGACTAGAAGACCTCAAAGGTCCTTTCCAACTGTGTTATTTTATTCTATTCTATAGGATCATGACCATCTCCTGCCATATAGCACACCACAGCCTTCAGATTTTTATTTGTAAATAGTATATATAATGAATTCCTCGGTAATCTGCTGTCTTACACATATGTTTATCCATGATAATGCTTTAATTCTTTCTTTAATGAATACAGTGCACATAACTTCACTAACTAGATTTTCTTAATCTGCTTTTTAAAGTAAAATATATGGTATATAAAAGTGATGATACAACATGGTACATTTGTACTTAGTTTTATACTTCAGTCCAATTACTATATAAACCCAAACAATAGACTTTTTATATCAGTTTCATATAAAAATTAAAAATTATATTATAAAACTTATACCCTAAAAAAGAGTTCACTTCCAGATCTCAGAGGGAGAATCACTTCATTGCTCTTACCATATTTTGTTTGTCTTTATCTTTTATGTTTTATTGCAATTCATTTAATTGTTGTAAGCTGCCCAGAGTTATTGACAGTGGGAGAGTATACAAATGTAATACATCATCATCATCATCATCATCATCATATGCACTAGTATGTTTTTCTTGTTTCATCAATTTTGCATTCTTCTACATAGACCAGGGGTGCCAAGTCCCCTGGTGGATTTCTTGGAGGGCTGGATCAGCACTGTAGATGTCCTCTGCAGGCTGGCGAAAAATGGGATGCGCAGGGGCCACCTGAGCCCCCCTGCACCCCATTTCACTACTAGAGGCACCATGGGCAGCTTCTTTGCTATTTCCATGCCAGTCCCACGGGCCTTGAGTTTGACACCCCTGACATAGGCACATTAATTTATCATTTAAAGAGATCATAAAGGGTAACTGATTCATCATTAATCATACTGCCTTTCTAAATAAAAAAATATCCTATTTAGGTGATATTAAATTCAAGGGTCCATGAGAGTTCACACTTAGTTTGATCATATTTCCTATTCTTTTAATGAAAAAAGGTTGCCTATTATCCATATAGAAGAACTGGAGAGCCAATTTGTTTTATTGGTTAAGCTACTAGGTTAGAAGCCAGGAACCTGTGAGTTGTAGTCCCTCTTTAGACATGAAAGCCAGCTGGGTGACTTNNNNCCAGTCACTTTCTCTCAGCCCAACTCACCTCACAGGGTTGTTGTTGTGGGGGAATGGAGGATGAAGGAGTATTGCATGTGTTCACCACCTTGAATTATCTATAAAATAATAAAGTTGGGATATAAATAAGCAAGCAAGTGTTGTTTAGCTGCAGCAAGCAAGTCTCGTTGCAAAACACCATCATTTTTGTAAGGCAAAAATGTGAATTGACTAATCCAATGTACCGATTTGCGTACAAAATATTTCCACTATTTGGTGCGGTCTACAGAATATTCATTTGGAACTGTCTGTTTTCTTTTGCATGTGTGGCATATTTCATTGAAAGATATTGCCTCATTCCATGTATAGGTTTTATGGGGGCAAACTCTCCTAAGAAAATTAATTAAAGGTAAGTGGTGTCGTTTTGTGAATAGAGATGGAATATTACAATACTAAATGCTCTGTGCTTTTCAAACCTTTCTCAAGTCTCAGAAAATGTTTGCATCTGGGAATGAGCAAAGGTTCTGACCAGTTCTTATTATGCTGTAAGCACATCATCATCCCTTAACTGATCTGCTTTTCCTTGAATCTGGGAGTCAGAAATCCCTTTTTCTCTTCTGTTTTTCTGCTGCAGAAATTCCCAACATTCCCATTTTGTGGGCTCCAGAGAGGGGTAAGCAATATCTTCAATCCCAGCCAATGATTTCTAATCCAGTTCATTGCTAGTATTTTTGTTTGTTTTATTTTGGCATCATTTATCAAAAACAATTTTAGATGCGTACTCATTTTTAAAATTTCCTTGTGGAGTCTCATGTTCTTAATTTTGTTTATTGGAGGATCCCCAGATCTCCATCAGGCATTAAGGCTTAGCCTCATCTCCATTTGTGTTCTGTATTCTTGTGAATTTTCATATAGCTATGTTGCCCTATATTATTTATTAGAACAAGAGCATCCAAATTCTGGGGTTCTTTTACTTACAGTAAT
This sequence comes from Ophiophagus hannah, assembly GCA_000516915.1. Taxonomy (NCBI): domain Eukaryota; kingdom Metazoa; phylum Chordata; class Lepidosauria; order Squamata; family Elapidae; genus Ophiophagus; species Ophiophagus hannah. The sequence continues at coordinate 303,946 of AZIM01001301.1, read as the reverse complement.
CTTAGTTACCAGAATAATAGTGAATTAACAGCCCCGATAGCTACTCAAGAGCTTTATTTTTCTTCCTTGGCAGCTGCTTTTTCTAATCATACATGGGCATGGCCCTATTCAGTCTTTGCTTTAAAAAAATGATATGGCTCTCATTGCTTTCTTTCTGCTTTGCCTACTTGCTGGCTACCTGGCATTGCAATGCACTGTTTGCTGCTTGATTGCCTGGAATTGGTCTTCTTTACCTTTGATTGTAGTATTTACTTAACATATTGCCCATGCGTTCTGGCTGCCACTTGTATGTGACTATTGATGGATACTCCCAGTTACCTCTTGTCAAACCTTTCCCCTCTTTTCACTGTTTCCAATGATATTATGCATCTGCTGACTTCATTGAATTGCTGTCCTGAAGATTTGTGCATCTGCTAATTGATCCTGCTCTGTCAATTTGCTATGTCTGCCTTTTTTTCTTGCCTTGTCTGTTTGACCACTAGCTTATGTTGATCACATGATACCCTTAGAATTTGACTGCACATTAGTACTGCCATTTCTATGGAATCCCAATCATTTGCTGATTGTGTGTTCTTTCTTGTTTATATACTGCTTACTCTTCCATCAAAAAATTAAAAATGTGAAGAAGAGAAAAATGTTTTGATCTGGCTCCAGTTTACCCTTATTCAGTACCATATGCTTGGATTTTTAGAATGTATCTTTATTTTTTAATCAAAATATTAGGTCTCAACCCTTGCAAAGTTTAGAATAGATCTCTTACTGTATAGCTTTTTCTTTGTTAAATTACTGATAAGACTACATTATGTCACACACACACACACACACACACAAACACACACAGATTTGCAGCAGGGAGATTTGATGTTTTCTAACAGTACAAAGTGGGGATGCTTTCCAGTGGCCTATATTAAAAAATGACAAGGAATATTTTTTGACTACATTTGCTTTAGTATTTGTGTAATGTGTCACCATGTCCAGTTGATACTAACCAATTCTGTTCTTGGACTAACATGAGTGATAGAGATGAACAGGTCCTAATTATTGTTCTAGTTAAGAAAGTGTATAATCTACAAAAAGCCAGAAATAAGCTATAGAAAAATAGCCCAGAAATGCTAAGATACATTTACAGAAAAGCTAGAAAGGGCTCTCAATGGAATAGCTGATGTAATTCCATCATATATCATCTATTTTTTTCCTTAGGGATATTATTTCATTTAATAGACTTTTTAAAAGAGAATTGTAAGGAAAACTTTTTACTGAATACTCTGAGCGTTATATTTTATTAAGAAAAAATCTAGAAGGCATTAGCTTTTCAAAAGACAGTAACATACTCTTTAAAATATCTTCTGGCAACTTTCCATGCAGTATTCCAAGAAGAGGCAAGGACCTTCTGAGAAAGAATCCCAACTTCAAAGTAGGTCTTTCTCCTTAGTCTCAATGTTAAGATTTCACACAATTGAAATTGCCTGGGAATTTTTCTCTTAATCTTCTATAAAAAATACAGTGTAATCTCTAACTTGACATAAATTTCCGTTCTCACATTGTCATTCAACTAATAGAGAATCTTGTTTCCTGAACCATGTATTGATGGCATCATATTAAATCAAGTATATTTAAATTGCTGGTAGCAGCGACTTCCAATATAGCAGGACAATTGTTGTACATCTGGTTTTGCTTTTTTCTGATATTAATAATTTGAAACGGACAAAAATTCAATGTGGTAAAACAGAGAAACACTCTTGAAGAATTCTAATCCTGTTCTGGTTTCAAAATTCTTGCTTTTAATTTGAAGCTTTCCTGACATCTTTCATTGTGTTAGAATTCAGCCAGTCTACATCGTAGAATTTTCTATATTCTATCATTTGAAAATGTATTTATGTTCTGAAGGAGCAGGAATTTTTTAAACAAATGTTCCTAGTTACTAGAATGATTTTTCAATTCAGATATTAAATAAAACATACATTCTTGAGTTTTGATGTATCATTTCTTGCATTTTTTACTGTTTGCAACTTTCATAGTTTGAATAGCTTTTTTGTCTTGTTGTTCGTGATATTCAATTCTTAATAAAATTCTGTTCTTGACTTTTCTATTTGAAAAACACTTCATTTTGCCCTTTGACTTGTGTATGACATTTCAGCTGTGTTTTAAATCTGTTGCTCAAATGGATAAATCTAAATTATAATTCTTCATCTGAAATCTTTTAGCATCACTTTCAAGGAAGTTTCTCTATTATACTTATAAGATTTTAATTTTGGGAGGAGGGAGGTTGGCAATACTCTAATTAATTTCTTCCTAGTAAAACTAAAACAAGAATACTGACTTACTTGCAACATTTTGTTCTCTTTACCATTAAAGCAGAATTATTTTTATTTTTTATATATATCCTCATCCCACCTCACCTCAGTTTAAGAACTGCAAAATTAAGAATTCAGTATNAAGAACTGCAAAATTAAGAATTCAGTATATTAATTTCTTCTGGAGTCTTACCATTTTAGTTGAGATTTTTAAATTGAGATCTTTGAAACACAAAATAAAAATTTCCCAGTGGAAAATCCTCTTATCTTTAGCTTTGCCATTCAATTTAGCTAAATGTCTAAGAATCACACAAGGCCACCTTTGCAAGGATTTTTAATTACATCTAGAAAATTAATATGTTTGAAACTGAGTTTTATACTCTTGTGTAGTATTGGTGTATTACTGTATCACTATATAATAGGCAAATTGATTTGCCAATACAGAAATTACAAACTTAATACTTCAGATTACTTTATATTACCATCAGAATTCCATATTATTTATGTGTACAGTTTGTAATTTTTTTCCTCTTAAGTGTGTGTTTTTGTACATATAAATGATGTGATAGGGCAGTCATGTAATTCCTATAATTTTTAATTTGTTTGATGTTTGTTTCTTTGTTTTATATGGCTGCCATCTCAAACAAGTGATTCTTGGTGGTTAACAACCATAAAATTTATTAAAACCAAATTACAAGCACAATATAAAAGAAAATTAAATATAGATAGCAGCTGACAAAATTATAATACATGTGTGTTAACAAGATCAAGAGTAATGGATGGGATTGGTTTTAAACTTTATGTGATCTTATTTTTAGAATTTATTGTTATTTCTATGGTTTTAATGCTGTTAATTGTCATACATTTTTACTATTTCATATAAACCACTTTTTCTTAGGAATATAGTAGAACATCCTAATAAATAAGCAGATAAATAGTAGAATCATAGTTTTTGTAAGTTAGAAAAATACACATACAAATAATTGTACATTAAATTTAATAGACTGTTCTTTCCTCTTTAACTAGGTACAACTAATTTTGCCAAGCCATGACTTCCAGTCACTATCAGTTTGTTCCCTGCAAATCTCATGGTAGCAGTGGCATGTTAATTGGTGTAGTCTTTACTCTCACTGTGTTAAATTTTGTATGGTGCTTGTTTCAGCCAAGGTTTGATGCATTTGGATATCTTTAAACAAAACTTGCTTGAAATTCCTCTTCTTAATCATTTGGTATACGTATTGTCTTAAGTTAACCCAGTCTATTGATAATGCTGTTATCAGTGCTGTTTTGCTTCTAGAGCCTTTCAGTTTTAGTTGCTCTCATTTCTTGCATCTTCCTGAAGCATAGATAACCAGGTGCAAAGTTTTTATAATTTTATTAAGCCTTTGCATTATAACCCTGCCATTCTCAGGATGAGAAGTAATGAGGAAAGAATATTGTTTCAAGATTCATTTGAAAGTTAAAGTATCAGCAATTGAGATTATTTTAAAAATCCAGTCTAAAGAGGGGGATATCATGTCAGTGACTACTCGCTACACAGGTACATGCAAGTTAACCCATAAAATATTCTTTCCTGAAGCCTATTGCATTGGTGGGTTATTGACCAGCTGCCTTGTTTTGAGTGGTCATTCCCTTTTCAGTAGGAAAATGCTAATAGATCTCCCACTTGGCTGCTGTGACTTTGATGAATAATATTTCACTAATAAAATCATTCAGAGTCCTGATTTGGCATAAAGGAGTTATTATAGTGGAGGCTGATGTCTGACCATGCTAATTGGGACACCTTTAGGCCTTTGGATTCCAGTGCTATAGGCAGGATTTTCATTATGTCCCTTGCCACTTATGAACTAGATATATACCCTTTCTAGCTGTTCTGTAGGACGAAAGGGGGGAGCATAGTCAACTGGATTCCCAAAATAATCAATGCATTATTGTGATAGGGAGTATTTCATATAGACTTGAAAGAGGCTATGATATGCCCTCCTTAAAACCTTCTTGGATCTACTGTATGAGATAACTATTACCTTGTCTCCAGGTTTCGCATTTTAGGAAGATTATTAGGAGTGTGTTAGGGAAGCAACTTCTAAGCTCCCTAGGAGAAATTGCTTATTGAATGTTTTTAGTCAAGATTCAGACCTAGAAGGGGGAATAATCTAATCCTTTTAGACCTGTTAGCTGACTTTGATACATATGTCAAGTATCTTTTTTGGATTATATGCAGAGTTAGGGAAATTACATTGCAGTTGTTTTCATCCTTCTTCAATTGGTGATTCCAGTTGATCGTTATAAGTGACAAAATGCCAGACCTCTTTTAATTTTAAACTTTTATTTAAAAAAAACACTGGGAGAGGTTGTATATTGGTTCAGAGTATGGGTCTCTTCAGTATGTTGATGATACTCGACTGTATGTTACCTCTCCAGACCATTCCAGTTATGAAAGACTTCTCCTGGTATGTACAGACAGTTGGGATCTGGATAAAAAGAGCCAGATTAGGTTGAACCCAAGGAAGATGGAGCTACTATTTATTTAGTGAGATTCTTAATCAATTTGCTGTTTTATTTCAAAGGGATAGCAGATAATTTTTGCTTAATCTCCAAAAAAACTTATTTTAGTTTTCACTAGTGTAGTCATTTACTTACTTACTTACTTACTTACTTNNNTACTTACTTACTTACTTACTTACTTTATTTATTTATTTATTTATTTATTTATTTATTTATTTAAATTTGTTTGCCGCTTATTTCATTACAAGGAGTGAACCATAGTATAGTATGGTCATTTGCTATATCCAAAGGTGCTGGCCAATGGTGAAAAAGGTAATTTCAGCTAGTACAGCAAAAGTAACCTCCAAACCCTCTGTCCAGCCTCCCTGCTTCAAACCTGAGCATTCCCCTGTCGATCCTTTTAGAAACAGAGAGGATGAGCCTCAGAAATTTGGTTTGTAAGATTTCTAAGGGGTATATGTTACCGTATAGCAAGTAAATAATCAACTATTCAATTTCATTTTTAATATGAAATCAGCAAATGATTAAAATCATTATTAAATTTATTTTTTGATTTAATAAATAGGTGAATATTTAGTGTAGTAGTGTAGTATTCATGTAGTGAATAATTGAAAATATAAAGAAAATGGTGAAATCAAAACAGAAACCATTTTGTTTTCTTTAGCAAATCATCTGGTGAAACCATTTTCTGTTTAAATATCATAATTTATCGAAAAAGAATCCTTGCTAACTTACAGCACGAAAAAAATACTTTAAATCAAATAGAAAGCCTGTAATATGGTTTCTATAGAAAAATATATGGAAAAAGGAAGACCAAACTAAGATATAAACCATGAAATAAATATTCATGCTATATCCATATTAATATTTATGTGGTTGCCAATGTTGTATAACATAACACTGGCTAACTAACAAAAACAGCATAAAAATAAAGAAAAGCCTTACAGATTTAAAACCATGGCAGACAAGCAAGGTGCCATAGACTCCTATAACAAGTACCCATGTCCTGCCTCAAAACTCCTTTTCTGATCAGTGCCTGGATGAAGACCCATTGGAAAAACTGCCTAAGAAGATGAGAAGCTCATTTAGCTTTCACCTAATTGGGAAAAAAAACTATTAATGCTATGGCTTTTTTTTTGTATTGCGCATGTTTAACCAATGTAACAAAAAATTAAAATATCCATGGTAGGAATAAAAACTAAATATCAGTAAAATAGCAAGTCAAAGATAAAACAACTGAAAATAAAAGCACAGATTGCCTAATCCAATGATTCTCAACCTGTGGTCCAGAGGTGGTATTCAGCAGATTCTGACCAGTTCTAGAGAACCGGNCCCCTGCCATGCTCCCCAAGCCATGCCCACAGAACCGGTAGTNNNAAAAAATTGAATCCCACCACTGCTGTGGTCCGTGGACTCCTGGGGGGGTGCAGGATGTCATCATTGGGGGTGGGTGGTCCATGAAGGCTTGAAGAAATGTTATGANTTAAATCTTGAGTTAAGTCTTGGTGGTCCAAGGAGGCAAAGAAGCAACTTTCATATATATCTGTCTAGTTATATTAAAAATGATAGTGGGATGGAATGTGTGGGTTACCATGGGGAATGAGGGGAAGAGAGGCTGCCTAGGAAACAATCAGATAAGAGAAGCAGGGATCCCCAGTGGCTTAATGGTTAGAGAAAGAAACTTGGGAAAAACTCACCCTATAACCTGCCTGCAGTTAGGGTGCTTTGTAACTGATTCACAATTATATTCACAATTATAATAGTCTCAGCGTCCTATGGTCACATTATTATCATTTGTGACTTTCAGTGCCGGCTTCCAGCAATCAAAGTCAGTGGGAAAGCCAGCAGGAGGTTGCAAATGACAGTCATGTGACAAGATTCACCTAACAACTGCAGCTTCCAAAACTGCTGTTGTAAGTTGGCACAGCCATGCTTTAAATTGCTTCGCTTAGCAGTGGAAGTCCCAGTGTCAATTATTGTAATTAACTGAGGACTATCTATATAAACAAAAAGTGTACAAACTACACATTCTTAAAATGTTAGTTCTGCTTTTAGGTATTATGCCTCATTTATCTTGGAAATGAGTTTTTCATTGAGATAGATTTTGGTTAAAAGAGTATTAATATTGGGGGTGACTAAAAGAAACATATTGAGAAATTGCACAGTATATTATTTCAGTTGTTAAGGAATGGTTGTCAGAAATGTGTGATCTATTTATTTGGAAAAGACAATGTTTTCTCCTAATCTAAGGATGTATCAATATGTGTTATATGGCGGAGACCTTTTGATGCTTTAAAATAATATTTTGTATTTATTACATTATGCTGAATTTATGACTCTTAGTAAGTATATACTAAAGGTTCCCCTCTTTTCTGTTTCTTTGTTGTGTGTTGGGTTTTTCCAGTTTTCCCTTCAGTTTTGTTTTACTTTTTTTTAAAATTTAAGAATTGTTTTGTTAAGTGTGTCATAAAAATGTAAAATAAATTAATTAGGAATTGCAAAAGAGATATTCGGAATGTAGGATATACGATAAGCCCAGGACAATATGTTGACATTTAATAGATATCTAGAATATAGTTATAGATCTATAAATTCATATATTTGTAAGAACTAAATACTATAGAGGCGAGATCTATGTATTAATTATGATGCTGTCACTGTCAACAGAATATTGCATTCTGCGTTATTTCAATTTTCAGATCTCTTCTTCCCATATCCCATCTCTTATCTATAAATGTAGTCATTTCAGTCCTGCTATCAGCAAAAGTCCATTAAAGGTTACCAGAAATTTAAAAAGAAAAATATTTTAACCTTGATCAAATAAACCAACTTTATATTTCTTCCTTTTACTCCTAACAATCATAATCTTTACTTTATTCAAATAATGCACATTGTAATTTTGAATAGTAACTGAACAAGTGGTGGGTAAATGGGTACTACTTGTTTTCTCAAGTCAGTGGTTGGTATTATTTGATACAGCTGAATGATATGGTATTTATAGTACATATAGTTATCTATACAGGAATATAGCACATTGCAGACAGGTGCCATATTCCTATTTCTGCAAGTTTGAAAACAACTTTTTCTGTCTGAAACTAAACTGCATGATTTTAATACTTGATGACCATTTATCTGTTCCCCGGTCATATTCATATTCAGTTAAGAACAGCTGAAGAATAGTTTTAAATTTCATTTTTGTGTCAGTAGTTCATTATAATTAATTGGTATTTTAAGAAAAATACTTCATTATCCATTAGTCTAAGGAATAGAAACATTTTTTTCAGATCACCGAACTGAAAAGATCTCCATTAATCCCAAGACAATTTTTAAAAATGGAATTAACCAATATAAGAATCCTTCAAACCAAAGGCATCCAGTTTCCACTGTTTTTTTGAATAGTGAACAAGCAGGGCCTAATCTTACATTCTTTGCACCTGATACTCCTCATCTGGCTCCTCTATGGACCCTGACAAACATGGTTGAACCATAGCTTTCATCCTCCTCTGAGTATGTAAACTTCACAACCATATCTGGGTTGTGGGATATTATTATATGTGAGTAATTTACTTTAGATTCACAGTCTAAGATGGCAGAAACTTCAAGTCTTAACCAAAGATCTAAGAATTATTCAGCTAGCATCTAAGAATATAAAGAGTTTAAAACAGGATGGGGTTTTTTTTTGTAAAATTAGGTCTGATAGAGTTTAGGTCTGATAAATTCAATATATGCATATTACAAGGATTTTAGATATTGCTCTGAGGGCTTCAGTCATGATCGGTATAGCAACAGATTTCTTTTCTCCATAAGCATTCACCTTTCCCTATATTCATAATTTTTTTCCAACTGTTTTTCCTCAATCCTACAATCATCTCAGTGAACCAGACTCTCTTTTCAATAACTGTTGTTATTATTATTCACACCTCACTTACCTAAATCCTACTTAACTAGGCTTATGGAATTATGTAGACCTAGAAGAACTTAAATAACTGGTGTGCCCCTGGACCCTTTGTGATCCCTAAAAATCTTTGTTTCATGTGTTTGTTTCATGTATTTATTTTCTTTTCCTTCTGGCTCTTAATCACTTGGTTCCTTCTTATCTATTTCTGAAAACATCATTTGACAAGTGACTGGCTTTTATCCTTTCTGTATCGCTGTTCAGCTGATTTTTAAGTTATAGCCACAATTGTAAATTTCACCCTAGTGTCATACATTCCTTTCATATTTTCTGTGCTAAAAAATATACAAGTACTTGCGGTGTCTATGGAAAGTCTCAGTCATCTAGGTCATAGTTGTCCCAGAAGTGCTTTTTCAAGAGGCAACTGGAC
>AZIM01001301.1:265465-284005 GCA_000516915.1 Ophiophagus hannah | reverse complement strand
AGAGGGCATCACTGATATGGTCCGGGGATGAGATGAAAAGCTGGGTGTTATCAGCATACTGATGACACCTTACCCCGAACCCCCGGATGATCTCATATTATGAGTTTGGTGGTCCCTGAGGTCCAAAAGATTGGCAACCCCTGGAATAGAGCATGCAGTACATCATTAGCCACTTTGAGTTTTCTATATCCGCTGGGAATCTGGATACTTAGGCTAAGAATAATAATGCTAATGGGGGGGGGCTTTCAAACATAGCTATTTACTTTTTAAACACCAGCTCAGACAGAAGGAATCATTGTTCTATGTTTCTCTGGAATCATCTTAGACTTAGAACCAATTCAGCTATGAACTATAATTTGGACTATTAGAGAATATGACATCTAAATGCAGTTCTTGCAATGCAAATATTTTTTAGAACTAAAGAATTTGTAGAATAATTTTCTGTAATCTATCTTCTTCATACCTATGTATTCTAACAAAATGAATAAGCAATGAATAAGTATATATTTAACTATCAAACAATAATAGCCAGCCTCCCAACCCCCCATGTTATGCAGGCGGTTTCTAGTTAATTGATTAATTTAAAAGTGAGTAATACTTATTTTTAAAATAAGTATAACTATACCCTTAACATTGTTAATTGTTCAAGGAATTTCATCCTGACAGTATATATGGATTCCCTTAAATAGACAAATTTAAGAATACCAAAACAGAAAGTTGAACATAAAAAGTAAAATGTGTCTCTAATCTAAAACTTGAATCTGCATAGATACTGATTTTTTAGTATTTAAATAGTGTCAAGAAAACTGTCTGTGTTTTTGGTATAAATATTTATCTATCGTGAAAATCATTATAAATATTTCAAATAATACAAAATAGTAGGATTTTTGTTTTAAAAGCTGTCAGTATTTATAGGATTACACTGCAGCATAAAGTTTCTATCTGAATATAAATATTTGTATAATGTTTTTAGAAGACAAGAGTTAAAAGTTTATTCCTCATATCCAGAGTATAATTGGGGGAACAGATAGGATGATACAAAATGGACGAGACAATAGCATGCATATAGGTAGGGCTAGATTATTTTGTTTGTTCTGAGGAAGTAGCTATTTATACTCTTATATATAGATAAATAAATAAATAAATAAATAAANNNATAAATAAATAAATAAATAAATAAGTTGCACTTATTGTGCTTCTCCTTGAACTGCTGACAATAGTACTTCTTTATCTAGATTTTCGTTGACAACTTTCTGCAATAATTTCAGGGATTCCAAGTGTTTAATATGTGGAATGACGAAACCAAGAAATTCTAATAAAAGACTTTTTGTCAGAAGATTTATTCACTACAACATCAAAATGAATCCAGGAGGAAAAATAGTTCAGGAATCATAAAATTAACATGTTCGTTTATCTTTCCTAATATGGATACTATAAGTACTAAGAACGGATATTTAAAAAAATGAACTACAAAGCAAAATAATTTACATTATTTAATGCTATTTAAATAATAAATGGGATACTATCTAACTTTTTGCCACATTTACTTCATCTAAAATACGTTAATTATTATTTTGCAAGCCATATAAAATATGCTTAGAAAAGGAAGAAAAGGAAATCCTAGATATTACAGAGTTTAAAAAAGAACAACATTGGTAAATTCAAAATTTTCCATTAAAGATACAAAAACACATCAAAAGTATACTAATTTAGAACTTTATTCAATTTTAATATTATAATTGCTCAATATATACTAGGTAAGTTTTCACTGTCATTTTTCTCATTATGTGCAGGAATGCTTTCAATTTATACTACCAGCCCTACCTCATGCCATTGATCTTTTACGGGATGCCATTGTAAAAGTAAAAGAGGTTCACGATGAACTTGAAGATCTACCTTCACCACCACCACCTCTTTCTCCTCCTCCAACCATCAGCCCTCACAAGCAAACAGAAGACAAAGGTGTACAGTGTGAGGAAGAGGAGGAAGAGAAAAAAGATAGTGGAGTTGCTTCAACAGAGGATAGTTCCTCTTCGCATATAACTGCTGCAGCCATTGCAGCAAAGGTGAGTTGAGGTTCTGTAAAAAGGAGCACATAAGTTTCTATCTCAGGTATTTTCTGTATATAGAAAGAGATCAATCAAGAGTGAAGCTGATTTATTTATTTCACTTTGTAGCTACAACAATAACATTTCTAGATGTTTAGTCATATTTTTCCACATATATTATGCTTCCTTCACTTTTTAAAATGAATTATAAAGATACTCAATTGTGCATCTGTCAAAAGGGGAAGTAAGATTCTCAATTGCTGCTAGTTTTTTTTTCCATTTGAAATGTTTATGCCACATTGAATGCCATTTCTATGTTCCCATAATCACATAGTGTGGCATTTCAGTAGGTTCATAGGATTGCAAGAAAGGAGAAAGAGGAGAGAATGTGCTCTGGGTATATAAAGGACTGTTATGAGTGTTGTCATTGACTTGTTCAAATACCAGTTATGTAGAAATGGGTTTTTTTTTAGCACTAGTTCATTTATCATCATTTTTTGGAAATCGTGCAGTAGAAATCTTGTAGAGCACCAAACCCTCAAGTTAATTATCTATTTACCAAAAAATTGCTGCTGCTTTTGCAAAATTTGCAATAAATTTTGAGAGCACTGCTCGAACTTCATAATGGCAAGCTTCAGTTAAAAAATATTAAATTTTGTATATATTTTTTGGAAATCTATCCCAGCTAAGTTTCAAGTGATTTATTTCCAGTAACCAAATTCAGAATTGTAGAATAGTTGTTTGGGCCATGTCTGTTACAGCTCACTTTATGAATGCTAAAACCCTTATGTCCAATTTAAATTATTTAGTCAAATGTTAATATAATGAAACCAATCAATTGACAACAGTAGAAGCTAAATATTTATTTATAGTTCATAATAGTATTTGACATCATGCTCTCCCCAGGCTAATTCCAGTGTTCTAGACAGTTCTACACTTTCAGGCAAGGAAAATTCAGGTATGCTTGTTTTTAGGATAGCAAACATATTTCCTATTAAAATGCTATAAATAAGTGATTGAAAAAATTCAGCTTATTCCTGGACATTGCACAGAAGTCTGAAAATTTCTTGTGAACCTGTATTAGTTTCCATTTTGTATATTTATATGTAATAATTTCCCATAAGAGCTATAGACATTATGCTGGTGGAGAGGGAAGTATTCCCACATTTATTCCACAACTTTCTAGTAAAGTAGCTAGGTCTAAGAAAATCTGCCCTGTCACCCTAATTTACCCAGTAAGCTCCTTGCTTGGATTTGGATTGACTGTAGGTCCCTCTAGTTGAGGCTTTTTACTCGAAGGGATATCACAAAGAAATTAGCATTTATCTTTACTCTGTAACAGGAAAAAAACTGACTGGGACCAGGGAGTACACATGTGTACATTCTTTCCTTAATATCCGAGGTGAATTGGTTAATAGAATGAGACTCTAATTAAAAACAGAAAATACCTGAGAACTAAACTGTGCTCATTTAAATATATTGCATTTAGGTACCACCTGTTTTCCCCCTCGTCCCCTCTATGCCATTTTGCTTGTTTAGCTTCTTATTTTCCTGCCATTGCATTCATGGTTATTATGTATTGTACATTAGAAGCATCCATCCTATACCAGTTCAGCTGTTATCATGGCAAAAGGTGAACATCCCATTCCTGGTCTCATCTGTTATCCCTCTCACTCATCAGACAGTGCAGGAGAACCGGTAAGACACACCTACCAGAATGTTTCGCACAAATATCTTCAGTCAGATTGCTTGCCTTCTCGTTGTATGTTACAAGGAGCTACAGTTATTTTCTTTATTCCCAATGACATATTGTGTTGCTCTCCGAGCAAACAAGTTTTAAATTTCCATTCTGTCAATTTTTATGAAATAGATAATAATTAACATTTATTTTAGCTGTGAAGTATTAATTTTAAATTTTATTGCTCTCTGATTGAAGACTTGTTTTAGTTTAGATTCATTTACCTCTGGAGACTGCTCAGAAATTTTAGACATCATATTTCTATTACCATCAAACTAAAATATTCTTCTGTACTTCAAAGGAGCCATGGTGCATGGATTTTCAAATTACTTGGCTTTGGATAATATGCAGATATTTCTGGTAGATGCTTTTACTGATTATCCAATGCTGATTTTTTTTAAACACTTGCTCATCATATTCCAATACTCTTTTTTAAAAAAAAACAACAACTTTATTTTACTCACAAAATGGAAACTGCAGAGATAATATTTAAGTTGCCTTGCACATGTTTGTCACTGACCCCTTCTAAATTGGTCAAGTATCAAATCTTCTGCTGCATTATAATTAGAATCTGAATGATAACCTCTTTCTAATTCTGAAAAACAATATTTGCCAGCATTAGAAAGCTATGATTATGAGTATCAGTAAAAGATCCTTAGCTAAATAAAATTATCATGAGTAAGCTTGCCTCTCTAATTTTTAAGCAGCTAGAATATTCATGTGTGCATTACTGTTGTTATAGATAGACAGCTTCTAGTTGGAGAAGAGCCATGCTGAGACGGGTATATGTATGTTCTTTTCACCTTTCCCTTTTTACAATTCAGAAAAAAGACCCTTTCCCAGTTCCTTGCAAAATATAGGTGGATAAACGAAAGACAGTCCTGTGGGAAGTGGTCTTTCTATTTCCTTATAGTAGCCTAACTTATTATTGGAGGAATGGGAATTGAAACGCAGTTGTTTCACAACAAAAAAGACAGTTAGACTTTACTTGTACATCCATATGAATAACATTAGCTGGAATAATTCTCATTACAACAAAAATATAATATTTACTTTGATATAAATGCTGATTCAGCAAACAAACAGGTTTATAGCCCCAGTTTCCTTTTTTTTGTAAAATACAAGGCTAAAATAAGTCTTGTTAGCTTTTGAAAACTTGTTGTTCCACTCCTATTGTTATAGCTGATCATTTTGTCATCATCCTAAAAATCTGTGAACATACCCATGTATAATGAATTAATTTTGTTAGTTAAGAAATTGTGAACTACAAGCAATAAAAAGTCCACATAGAATGGTTTTCCTCTTCCTTTAGTCTATGTATCATCTCCCCTATTCTTTTTCTTCTGCCTTGTTTTCACCTCCTGTTTTTGAACCCTTCTCTTGCTTCCGTCAACTTACAAATATCTTAAGATCTCTCTTTTCTATTTACTTCAGCCTGCAATTTTCTTGGATTGTTATACCATCTTTTGCTCATTATTTCCTTCTGTCTGTCCCCTTATTTTCATTCCCTTCTCCATGCATCCTAGCCTTCATTGAACTTTGACCTGGCAGAAGGAAACATCCAGATTGAACACTGAAGAGCTGTGTTTCTTACAAATACAAATGAAATGCACTAAGCCTGTTGTTTTTTCAATCCTTGCTCAGGTTGGATTGGAAAGATGAAAGGGATTTTTTTCTCATGACATATCTGTGATTGTTTAGAGGAAGGATATTTATGTAGGTATATTTAATCTCACTCCTAGGTTTTATGCTTAAAGGAAAGCTTGCTTTTAACCATAAACAAGCACTCAATTTTTTCTCAGCCTCTCTATTTTATATCTTTTATATCTTCAGCAGGCATTGAAAAGATTATTAGAAAAGAAATACCATACTGTTATAGAATCACTGTTAAATATGCACTGGTAGTTGTAGCACCATATGTTTATTTCATCAGAATATCTTTTATGTAATCAATACATTTCTATTAATCTTTTTTGAAATACTAATATAGAGAAAAGAACTATAATAGAACTGCACTTAAATAAAATTAGACTTTTCCTATTTTCTTATATCAAGAAGCAGCATATTTGTGAAAGACTTTTTAAAAAGTGATTTCTGAAATAAATATAAAACAAAATTATGCTTTATTGTACATTCTTGATGGAGTTATATTTTCTCCGTCTATGTAATTTATCTCTAAATCCCATCAAAATGGTACAGCACTTTGAGAATTAAATATTAGAATTGGGCATGCTTCAGAAATTATTCAGAAAGTGCTTCAAAAATGCATAGGAACATAAATCCAGCTTTACTTAAAGCCATTGTATCTTTTTCCAAGACAGCCTAAAACAAGATGTGGATACTTTAAGGAAATTACTCATTAGTGCTGATTTTTAATATGATTTCTTAAAGCATTAAAGAAGCAATTTTATTTACATTCAAAGTCTCTTTAATGGTATGTGCATATGACCTTGAGAGATGGAGAATAGCTGCCTAGGGAATAATCAGATACCAGAAGACATAGCCTGCAGTTGTGTAATGGGTGGAGGAAGCAATTTTGAAAGGAACTTCTCTAACTATTCAGACTATAAAAGAGACTATGGAAGATTTGTAGTATCAGACTTGCAAGTTTCTGTTAATCTACAATAAAGTAGAATTAGCTCATCTACTTAAGTTTCCTGCCTGGTCTACTTGGGAAGGCCGACAATCTCTTAACATGAAAAAGTACAAATGGAAATTTTCCCTCTTTTAAAGAGACAAATTTAGACTTCAGAAATTATTTATCGCAAATAGGAAAAAAAGTCTGTATAGATCTTTCAAAGTTTCTTTAATTTTAGGTTTCAAAAAATACTGCATGTTCTTAGATTTAAAAGTTACTGACCTCAGTCTACTCAGCGTTCAAAAATGTGTGTGAACAAAATACTGTTCCAATTCTTTTCTAGTCTTAAGACTTCAAATAAATTTATATGAACTTCTTTCCCTGGATAGGTTTTTCTGGTACTCTATGGGTATTTAATATTAGAATAATTCAATAACAAAGAAGGTTCTTGAACATTTATACCTTCAAGTTTTTGAAGAACTTTGGATCACTGGGGAGGATCATGTATTATAATTTACCTGTAACAGAAGAAACGAAATTGATGACACTGAGCCTTGAGAGGAGAAAAATAGCAAGATCAATTGGTTTTAAGGTTTCTTTTTGAAGCAGAAACACAGAAAAACATGAAATGACTAATTTTGCCGAAATAAGGCTAATTAATTTATCAGTTGTAATTTATAAGGCAGGTTTTGGTTTTTGGATATAGTTTAGTGTACACTAACTGGAATTTAAAAAAAAGATGTCTGAACATTTTTCATGCTCTTTTTCATGAAACAATATTATTGGCTACTTTAGAAATAACTGTCAGATATTTTTCAATTTTAATTTCAATTTTAAAATAGAAACCTACATTAAAAATAAATACTTGGGTGGCTGGGTGGATAGACAGATGGACAGATGGAAAGAGACTGAGATAGATAGACGGACAGACAGACAGATCTAGATACACACATACACCAAACTAAAAATATTTCCATAAAATATAAGATGCATATAGATGCAAAAAATATCTTATGAGGTAAATGTTTAAAAGGGTTTTTAAAATAAAAAATAAGAACCCCTAATAAAACATACTTTAATTACCAAAGCAGAATTCAGTAATCTGGAATCTAAGTAAAAATTTCTACTATAGGTGTAATGTGTTCTGTACATTTTTATGTAGAGAGATAGATTCAACTATGTTAATTAAATTAGGATAGGAGTCAAATATGCAAATTTTGTGACTGCACTTCATATTACCATTAATAATCTAAATCGAGCTAATTACAGAGCAGAAATGTCATTTTATCCCTTAATTGACTTGGTGATAATATTACATCTTCTCCTTAATTATATTGTCTGCAGTCCTATGTATTTTCCTAATTTGTTTATTTTAAATATTTATGTTCCATCTTTGTTATTGTTTTCTACACAGCTGGCTGTAACCATTAATAAATTTATGTAAATATAAAATCATTTTTAAAGTCATAGATGACTAAAATTCCCAGTAAATGATACAGCAAATACTTTAAATGCTATTGGTTTAGCAGGGATCAGACACTATTAATAAGTTGCATGGTGTCACCAAGGAGTATAGTATCCTGGCAACCAGGCTCAGAAAATGCCTAAGGGTATCTATGTATCTGGAATTGGCAACCAATAGTATTTATGAATGGAAATATCAGTAAATTTAGTTAAAAATACCTTCCTTCCTGGTTTTTTAAGAAAAATATTTTCATCCCTGTTTTCACATTAATTTATCATTTTTAAATATGCAGGATATTCTGCTGTAAGAACCCTCTAAACTGTTTTGAAATTTGTGAAACGGTCTAAACAACTAGAAAGTTGCTGCTGCTTTTACATTAAAGCTGAGTTGGGAGCTATTGCTTCTTAGACAAAGCCAATTTTCCTTCTCTATCAGCCAAATTGCCATTCAAGTAACCCAATCAATCATGAGGCTTTCTGCCTGATTTTTTAGGACTCCTGGTAGATTGCTAAGTGAATTAAAGAAAGATGTGTTTTGAGAAAGAACAGAGGACAACAGATATTAATTATTTATTACTCCAGTGTACATTTTTCCCACTTATTAGGAAATATGTTCCACATTATAACTAGTTAAACAGATTAATAATTCTAAAATACTAACTGAAAAGAAAGTTCCTGACATTTTTTCTGAAGACAAAAGAAAAGGGAGAACTAATTTCAGCTCCAAAAAGGTTTGAAGCTATATTTAAGTATGGAAATATTTTATTTTCTAGACTATATACGTAACTTCAAATAGATTTAATTTCAATTTATTTTCATGTTTAGATTCCAGATTCCATCATATCTCGTGGTGTTCAGGTGCTTCCACGAGACACAGCCTCACTTAGCACTACACCTTCAGAATCCCCTCGTGCCCAAGCTACTTCTCGCCTCTCTACTGCTTCCTGTCCCACACCAAAAGTAAGTACAGTAGTTTGCCTACATTCAGAGGTGGGAACTGTCTTGATAAATGTTTTCTGCTACTGAAAGTTAGCTCGCATGTAACATTTTATACTGTTGAGAGTCATCAAGGAGGTGAAGATAGTGGTATATTGTATACACACAGTAGTTTGTGTGTGTGTGTGTGTGTGTGTGTGTGTAAAAGCTTATATATTTAAATTATTGCTGTTTATTTGCTGTGAACCTGCTAATTTTCATACCTATTTTTTAAAGATTTATTTGAAAGTGCTATCTTTTCTTATTGCAGTATCAACCACGAGGCTGTGAATTTCTTGCAGGGCTCTATTAATCCATAAAATTTATCCTGCTCTTGAAAAAGAGAACTAAACAAATAGTTTATTTTTGTAAACACGTTTACACCTGAGCTGTGGCATTTTCTGCCTCAGGGTCCTATTAATGTACAGGTAGTCATCAACCAACACCACAATTAGAACTGGAAATTTGGTCACTAAAGCAATATGGTCATTAAATAAGTTATCTCATGACCAGATCCAATTTTACAACCATTTTTACCACAGTTGTTAAGTGAGTTACAGAGTCATTAAATGAATCCAACTTTTCCCATTGACTTTCCTTGTCAAACGCTGGCTGAAAGATCCCAAATAGTGATCATGTGGCCACAAGAACACTACAACTGTCGTAAATGTGTGCCTGTTGCCAAGTGCCCAAATAGCGATCACGTGAACCCAGGGATGATACAACGGTTGCAACTTTGAGGACGGGTCATAAATCACACTTTTCAGCACTGTCTAACTCTAAACCATCACTAAATGAATGGTCATAAGTCCAGGACTACCTGTATTTCAAACATTTTCAAGACAACAGTTTTGCCCCAACTTGGATTACTTGCTGCCTCCTCTTTGGAAACTCTAAATTATATGGAAAGTTTTAATGCCAGCCTATGAAATGACACATTTGTGCTTTAGATATTATTTCACATGGATTGTTCAAGACTTTTGCATGTAATTTAATATATTTGGTATAATATATAACGCACAATGTATTCACAGCAAATTTGGACAAATAGCAAATCTAGTAAAATATAGAGCTTCTCTTAGAACATGAAATCTCTTCTGTTTGCTCTTTTATATGAAAATGCTTTATTTCTGGCATTTTAATACTAGCACATTTAACAGAAAACAGAATAAATCTAATGAAATGTTTCCTGGTTCATGGTTCTTTGAAATTACAAATCTCTGGTGATTATTATTTTTTATTTATTTCTGCAAGCCATTAAGGTATGTCAAGCTATTAACTTCTATTTTTTCAATGTTCTGACATTTGTTATAATGTATTTCATATGTTGGACAATACATACATTCCTGAACAGCAAAAGTAGGCTTGGTATGGAAATGTGTTCACACTTTTAATGAATCCTTCAGAGTTTTGTATTGTTTTTCGTGTTAGTTTTGGGAATATCCTTTTTTTCTTTTCAAAATTAATTAAGACCTACTACAAGATAATAGTATAATAAACCCTCAGTTTAATGGGTCATTCAGAATCAAATATTTGTTAAATCCATAAATAACATATTTTCATCAACTTCTGTCATCTGATTCAGTTCATCAATTTGCATTGTTACCATATTATATAGATGACATAAATAGATGCAAATAACCTAATCAATTTGATGTGTCTGGACAACTTCAGGTACAATGGCTTTTGTCCGTTTTTTTTCCCAAGTGATTTTTAGAGGAAAATTTTGTATCTGAAGTCCTCTAAACAAAAAGTCCATTAAAATGAGGATTTATCTATGTCTGGAAATTTACTAAGTTTGGATGAAGAAGATAAATAAAAACTGTAGACTTAATTTTTGAGGTCTGTGCCTTAATTTCTCTTTTTTATGAAAGCAGATGTTGCACATTTATTTTTGAATTGCTTCTGTTCAATGGAAAGAAAATCAAAATTTAGTAGTTACTTTTAAAAGAGGATATTGTACAGAGTGTGCACACTCTAATAAAGTGGATTTCTATGCTCTGAAACATAGTATGAAAAAATCCATTTTTTTTTCAAGGAATCCAAATTATTAAATTATATAAATGAGCTAAAATATAATGATTTTATATTTTATATATACGTTCTTTATTGGAATATAATTTCTCGTGACATAGTCAAATATATTTTAAATTAGATTGAATGTCAGTTACAAACTTTTGAATAGTCTAGTTTGCTGTAAAATTTCCTGTTCTCCAACCCAGATTATGTGTTGGGGATTCTTTTTTTAGGCGGTTTTGTGCAAGCCCTGGAGAAAGAGTTCCAATATGAATAAAAGGCAAAGAGAGAAAGCAATGTGTGTCTTTCTCCCTCCTCATTTAAAAAACTACTTCATAGAGTTTTCCTGCTCCTGATTTTCCTGATAGTTTGATCTTTGTGGGCTTTAAATTGTTCTTGCCCATTTACCTAGATTGATAGGTTAAATTTTTGAAAAATTCTTTGAATGTCCAAATCTCCTTCACTACTCATGCATCTTATACTGAGTTTGTCCATTAAAACATATTGTATTTCTGTTTCAGAATGTGAGAATGTTTCCAGTTCATTTTATCATATGCCTTCTTTAAAATGATAAATGTACCATAACCTTTCTGGCAGTCACATATTTCTCAATGATCTGCTGAAGAGTAAAAATTTGATTTGGGTACCCCCTGGTTGTGATGCACTTCCAATTTTTAATAATGATTCTTCCTCATACGCTTTCACACAAAATTCTGCTAAACAAAACAGATAGTTTTGTTATTTATCTCTTTGTATAGATGAACAATAATGGCATTATTTTTTCTTCTCTATATGCATTATACAGTAATTCTCCTTTTATCTTTTTTGCAGCAATAATTCTTTTATATGCCATTTTTCTTGTAAAAGCCTTTTTCAGTTCATCTTCCTACAAGCCTTCATATTTCCAATTAGCATTATCTTGCACACTTGTGTAACACTTTGTACCGTAATTATTTTTGTTCTTTTCCAAATCAGTTTCCATATCATCTTTCTTATGGTCACTTTATTCTCATTCTGTTGGAAACTTTACATTAATATGTTTTTCAAGACTTTTCCATTTAGGACTTTTTCTATTCTCACTTTAGTTTTTTTCACCTCTTTTTCTTTCCTTCCTTGTTCAATTCCACCCCCACCACATCCACTCTTGTCATTACCAAAAAAAGGATCTGCCCCACATTCAGAACCTCTTGTCAGCCTGTTATCCTTCACCTCTCTGCCTTTCATCATAGTCAAACCAGTCACATTTCTGTATTCATTGTATGCTTAAGCCATGTATTTAGAGCTGTCCTTTTCCTAAAGCAAATACTTGCCAGTCACCATTATAATTAATTATTCTGGCTGTGAAGGGCTCAATCACTTCTTTTGTACTCTTTCATCTCATTCTCACTATCACTTTTGTAATCTATTGGAATAATCCTTTTTTCCATATAGTTTTTTTCCTCAAAAAAATCAATTCTTATTCTTTCTAGAACATAATATGGAACTGTCACTAACATAAGAATTTCTATTTGACCCTCATGCTTTTTGACATATTTAGACCTTTTATTTTCCAATTAAATTTGTATTTTCACTTCTCCCTACATATTAACTCTATTTGAAAGTTCAGACCTTCATTCATATATGTTATCTTCTTCAGCATTCTCTTAGATTCACACACTGCCCTCATTTCATTTCATTAATTCATGTTCTTTATCACATACTCTTATATTCCAAATCATAATCTTTCACACCATGGTCATTTGAAAATCAGCTCATGAATACCATTTACAGCTTTGGTGAACTGAGGTTTTCACAAGTGTCAGTTCACTGCGTGTATCTTCCTAATTAATCACAAGGTCCTAACTCTTGTGAAATATTTTGTGCATTGTTAGACTAAAACTTGGTTGCATTTCTGGTGTACTAGCTCAAATTTGCCCAAAATGAGCAGTGTTATGTCTTAACTATTAGCAGGGAATGCCACATGTCATGGATCAAGTCATTGAAACAGTTTAGATTGTGCTAAATAAAATACATTTGCTTTACTTAAGTAGCCACTAATAATACTAATATTTATTTTTGCTAATTATTATTGAACTGAAATATTGAATATTTTCTGAAATTCTTTCTAACTAATTATATCAAAATTCTCTTTATTCTATTCATTAGTAACTCATAAAAATGTTAAGTGATTTAAAACCCCAAGTAGATGTATTAAAAACCGTCACATCACTGAAAGTTAAAAATAAGATTAGAATAAATTTCCAATTCCTTCAAATGAATTTGTAGGGCATCATCATTATTCCCTTTATGACACTGAATTTTACACAATTCCTCAAAAGGAAAGTTGACAGAAAATAAATTATAAATAGAGACAAATTTCATGCAGAGTCCAGCTTCCAACAATTCTAGTATCAGGTTATCAGCTTATCTGAAACCAAATGTTCTCCCTATAAGTGCTGTGTACATGTCTGTCTGAAGCCACAGATCAAAAATGAATGACACAAAAACATGACATTATTAACTGCAATTAATAAAATCTGACATACCGTGTTTAACATTAATTTATTCCCTCATCTACATTTGCGAATCATTCACTGACTCATAAGCCATAATACGCTACCAAACCTACACATACATTGACATGCCTTTCTCTCCTTCCAAAAGAAACAAGATCAAAAAAGGGGATAAAACGTGATGGAAACTGGATGAGTTCAAGAAGTAGTTGTATTGGGAGGAAATGTTCTTGGTTTTGTTATACAAATTTTAGATTTAGTGGGTCTTGAAAAATAGTTTACAGCAATAAAAGTCATTATGATTAAGCTTTTAGCTTTAGTGTTAAACATTATTTTATTAATCTAGCCAAGGGGGTATTTAATTTCCAGAGGATTGAATTTTTCATTGTGTTGCTACTCTAATTATAAAATAAAAAATTGAGCGTTTTGACATGTGAGCTTGGTAAATTGAAAAGCCTTGTTGTTTTTTCTCTTTATATTAGATCATGTGATTCATCTAGTAATCTGATCAGAATTGATGCTTTATATATATGCTTTTTTGCTTTTACTAATTCCATATCCTATCTACATTGTTTGGAAAATTCTTTTTACCTTGCTAGTAATTTTTTAAAAGTTTATTTTTAATAAAATCTAATATACTGTTAGCACATCAAGAATGGCAAATATTCATAACATTAATTAAAAATGCCAATAGATAGTTGAAAAAAACTTTTGAAATATACAAAGGTATGAAAGACGTAGCCATAGAAAATGCAGACTGACAAATAAATAAAAATTCTTTCTGACATATAAAGAAAATATTGCATGGAATAGAAAAAGAACACAAGAAAATCCTAGTTTAGTTGCTCCAAGAAGATTGCACACAGACTGACCAAGAAAAAACAGCAACAATTGTGAATTGGAATATCTGCAAGAAATATCATTTGCTGCAAGTAAGAACTGGTGGATTACACACACACACACACACACACACACACACACACACACACGATATTTTTCACAATGGAAAATGAAGAATCTAAATACTCTGGGAGCAAACAAGTATCTTCCACATAACACCCCAGAATTAAAAATTGTTGATAAGAACGTCCAATATACATACACTAGGAAAAGAATTATTCCTTATGGTAGAAAAACACAGATATGATGCTTACTCACTTGGTATTGCTAAAATAGTTATGTGCTCATTTTTGACAAAAAAGGAAAATTAAAAATCCATCCTAGCATTACTTTTTGATAAACTCTCACCAATAACAATCATAAAATATTTCTGTCATAAAAGACTTTAGAGAGGTTATAAAATCTTTCCATTTTGGAACTGTGAAAGCATTTTCAAATGTCCAAACATTAATTCAATATATTGAATGTTGCATTTTTGAATTTAATCTTTTTATTGTATTTTTTTAATCTAAACACAATTAACCATAGGATAAATATAAACATTTCTTTTTAAATCATTTTAGATACTCTAATATCTCTCTATGTATGCAGAAAATATAGATTTTTATAACATTGATGTACAAAACAGTATTGTCTTTTACACACAACTACAGTGTATCATTTTATGATTAGTATTGATATTTTAATAGTTACTTCTCTGAATAATCTTAAGACATTAATACATATTAATCTGGGATAAGAGACAATAATCTCTAAATGATTTCTGATGTTGCATGGCATATATTCCATACATACTGCTTTATCTAAATAAAATTTCTCCAGATGTTATTAGATTTTATGAAAAGCAAAGCTTTTAATATTTTTTTAACCTTGTAATAATTATATTAAGCTTATCAAGATATAAATACAAAAGAAAATGAAAGGAAAAGGGAGGAAAAGGGAAGAGAAATAAGTGTAGGATAAAGGGAGGAAAAGAAAGAAAAGCACTGACTTCCAACTTCCAACTCTTTTTAGTACAGTAAAATAAGATAGCAACATTATAGCCTTGACTTTTTACTTTTACATACTTAATACTATACTAGCCATATCTATAATAACAAAAACTAGCAGAATTTTTATCATTCTGAAATTACTATATTATAATATATAGTGAGATAATAATAAAAATAAACGTGCTATATATAGAGTTTTTTCTTTGAGAAATATTAAATTTCAGAGTGTATTAAATTCTATATTAATATTTGTTGCTGTCCTTATGGAAAGCTGACTTGAATAATTGTTGTTATCTTCCAAGATGAATAGAACAGCTATTTTGCATTCATCTCACTAATTAAAATTATTTCTTGCAGTTTTAAAATCTTGGCTTTGTATGTTATGAAGCTTTCATAACGAATGCTCTTGTTCAAATTTTAGTTTTATATTTATAGATGGTTTTTATCCTACAATATCCATATTTATGTAGAGGAAACATCTTGATCTTAAGAAAACTGTATCACTCTTTTTCTTTTGAAGACTGTGCCACTTTTTACTTTTATCTTTTTATCCTTAAAGTTATCACTAATTTGAAGAGAAAGAGGTAGCTCTTTCTCATGTCAAATATGGAAGAAGAATATGCTAGGAAACAAGTGGCTTATTTGAGTACTAGCACTTACCTGAGGCATATAGGCCAAGTTTGGCCTATCATATTTAAGCTCAGCAAATTGAATAATGACTATGCATTTTTCCTGGTGACTTAAGTTTAGGCCTGCCTGTGCTATTCTGCACATTGGGCAATTATTACTCTGTTTAACAGTTTGATCAGATTCAAAACATAGAACAATAGGATTGGAAGGGGCTTCGGAGAAATCCTTGCCCATGGCAGGAGATCCTGTACCATTCCAGACTTTTGTTGGGCTTGGTAGGATGGATACATGTGATCATAGAAAGAATAACAGAATAATAGAACATAATAACAGAACAAAATTGGTAGGAATGTCAAAGGTCCTCCAGTCCAGCCCCCTACCCAAGCAGGAGACTCTATACCAGTGGTGGCAAACCTTTTTCGGCTCCCGTGCCGATAATTGTGCTTGCTCACGTGCCAGCACCCAGAAGGCAACGCATGCTGCCCCCCCCTCCCTGCACCTGCACGAGAAATCCCCTTGCAGTGCGCAGTGCGTCTGCGCATGCACGCGCGATTCCCCTTGCTGACCATCTGCGCCTGTGTGCACGATCACTCCCATGTGCCATCCATCTGCGCATGCGCGCGTGACCCCCCAGCGCATACTGTGCATCTCTGTACACTTTTCTATAATAATTCAGGATATATGAATTCATTTAAGCTAGTACATATTTATCATTTTATTAACAAGTATATTATGAAATAAAATTGTTGAATGCTCATGGTACATCGTATTCCATAGCATTGCCCTTATCTATTAAGTTAATCACTTTTACAGTATTGATCAGACCGCACTCTAAATATTGTGTCCTTTTAGACTAATTCAGGGATATTAAAGTAGCCACCGAAAAGGCAATTACGATGAACAAGGAACTGGAAACTAAGCCTTATAATGAAAGATTAAGGGGACGAAATATAGTTAGCCTTGAGAAAAATTGATCAAACAGAATTATGATACAACTCTTCAAATTCCAGAAAAGATTTGTTCTCTCTTTAATAATGGTTTTAAGTTACAAGAAGGCAGGTTCCACTTGAATATTAGAAAAAAAATATCATAAGAAAAGTTCATTCAGAAACAATTACACAGTGGTGGATGTATTCATGCAGGATCAGTACACTATAATTTGGATTTTTCACCTTTAACTTTAACATTATACATGCTGCTGAGAGATCTAATAATTTTTTTTCCTTTCATTCAGTCATGTCCGATTCTCAGAAACTGCTTTGACAGGAGCCTACAGTTTTCTTGGCAAGGCTTTTCACAAATGGTTTGCAATTGCCTCCTTTTTAGGGCTGGAGAAAATGACTGGATCAAGGCAACCCAGCTGCCTTTGTGCCCAAGGGACTAGTAGAATTCAAAGTATACCAGTTTTTATTCTGATGCTTTAACTACTATAAAACACGTACTTTGGATAAATCAAATCCCATCGCTGCTGTTCTTTTCCCAAACCTTAAATTCTACAGTCAAACTGTTCTTTAATCAGAAAGGAAGCAGGTAGATGATCTCCAGTTTAAGTTTCCTAAAGAATATGCTATCATTAATAGATGTTATAATATTTTTCCTTTTTCCCTATCAGCCTTACTTTGCAGTTGTCTTTTCTTCATATTTTGCTTCATCAGCCATTCCTCAATGATTAGCTTCTTTTTTTCTTTGGCTCACCCACAGTCTTGCAGAGAGAGGATACAAATACTAAGCTTCATTTATGTTTCACTACTCAAAGTATAGAAAGAGATATCAGCTTGCAGAGGAATCATCCATAATTTACCCACAAAACTCCCAGTGAACCTAAAAGCTTTCTCAGCCAAGGAAATAATAACACCTTGAAACTTAAACAACACTATTATATTATTTCAAAACCTAATATTATCAGGTCTTTGATATGTCCATGTAAAATGTGACTTAACTGGATGAACAATAATGGGAAGTACAAACTGAAAATGGTTTTTGATCATGGTGTCAATTTTTAGCATACACATATCAAGGAAGGAAGGGTAATTCTAACCGAACACCAGATCTTTTTGTAGATCAGTAAAAACTGTTACATAGGTCTCATAGAATTATGGCAAGAGATCCATTTTAAATGATATATACCTGATAAAGTGGGAAATAAATAGACATACTTTTATATTAGTCAGCTGGAAATGTATTTGATATAACTGTGGTTAGTGTTTCTTGGAGCAAGGTGAAAGAAGGTTAGCTCGTGTTGTGACATCACTGAGGATCATGACCAGGTTATGGATAGATTGTCAAGGAGAAAATTCATCTCTGTGATTGCTAAGAGTTGGTAATAGCTTGATGGCACATAACCAGTGTGAATGTGATATATTCGGTAAAAAGAAATCTGTTTATTTCTCTGACTATTCAGCTATACAGATTAATATAAAACATTCCTTTATAAATAAAAAGAAAATGGGCATTGGTATAATTACCTGAGAACACCCTTTCTATCTACGCTGCAAGAGAGTCCAGGAATGGGTTAAGCTCCTCCTTCTGACGTCATAGAGCTGAGTCTGCCACTATAAAAAGCCAGCCCCTGGCTGGCCCGCCCATCTTTTGGCTCAGCTTCTTGTCTGAGAGCATAGTCTCTAGAAGAAATGCTTGTAAAAAGCTGAAAGAAAGTTAGAACATCACAGTAGACAGCAAATAATAAGAGCCTTGGTGGTGCAGGCTG
>AZIM01001301.1:236489-248415 GCA_000516915.1 Ophiophagus hannah | reverse complement strand
AGTCCAGTTGCCTTTTGAAAAAGAACCTTTGCAACAGGCAATGTAGTGTGAAAATTATTCTTAACTTACAATTCATCAATTAAGGTCATTTTTTCCCACCATATGCTAAGATACTTCCTTATAAAAATTGGTTTATCACCCATGTCAGGTAGTTTCAGCACTGAAACATTTTTATTTTCTAACCAATAATTTCAGTATATGTTTTATTTGAGTAGGATTTCACAAAAAAAGAAACAATGGTTTTTACATTTTTTTGCACAAATCACCATTTTTAATAGCAAATATAATATGTTTCTCCAGAGTTTCTCTACACCAGATATATTTATAGTTTACACGCACACACACATACACACAATGTGATATATATTATACTTTTGATGTGTTATTGAGAGTTATACTTAATGCTCTTTGAGCATTACCAAAGCAGTGTCACAGACTGATTTGTATCAATTCTCCAATTAACTGGCAGCACTTTATTTTAATTTTTTTTGCAAAATTTGCCAATGTGATATTCATAGACAATAGATCTAGAGAAATGTATCTTCAAATAAGTTCAGTGCTCTGCAAGAATTATTGCTAAATGAACTCAGGTCTGTTATTTCAGCTGAAAGTTCTCAAGGAACATTTCCTGTAACAGCTGCCCTCTGTGGTCCCAAATATTAATATGTTGAAGCATGAGTGTGTCCATTGCAAAAAAAACCTCTTATGTTTAAATTAACAATTTTAAGCTAAAGAAAAAAATTACAATTTTAGGAGATATTTTATATTTTTATTAAGTTTAGTACTCATGAAAAAATAAAATAAATTTGTGATAAAATATTCTTTACCTCAGTCCTTAAGATAGTCATAGAAATAGTTTTCCATTTCTTTCTTCCAGGATACTTTTTGGCCTCTGAACCTGTTCTATAATGCTAGAATTTCCTAGTGGTGTTCCATCCCGTACTAACCACAGCTGACCCTTCATAATTTCTCAGCCCAGGCAAAATGGGCTGGCTACCAGTCATTTGCTGATAGAAGCAGTAAATGTTCTGAGTTAATGCAAACCTGGAAAGAGACCTGTATTGATTGATCTCCTGTTTATAAAGTAAATCTAATGTTTTGATGTTAGTTAGAAGAAAATAACTCTCACATCATAATTGCTTCTTTGCATTGTTTATCTTGCTTCCTTCATTATAGCTTACCTTATCCATGACATTTTCCTCTGTCTTGGCTAATATTCTATATATGTATATTCGGTATGTATGTATTGGTTCACTGAGTTGGAGTTCTAGTGATGCTTCTATGTATTGCATGCCTTTTTGATGATGAATAGTAACTCTTTCTGTAAATTAAATCTTTCTAGTGTTCTTGAAAAATTGCTTTCAATCAGTGGGAAGTTTTTTTTGTTATTAGAGTTCCCTATATTGTATTATACATGAACTTAAAAATTATTTATAAGAATTAGCTGTTTACATTATATTAAAAATTCTTCATCTTTGTATAGCACTTTATTTGACTTCTTAGCTTCTAACTGTACTTACTCTGTGCTAATCTTGTTATGATATAGTAAAGGTAAGTAATTTGTTGAAACTTTCCTAAAGATTATAGGCACATGTTCAGCATTTTTCGTCAGCTTCTTTCTACTGTGGTTTTGGTTTGGTAAAAAATTTTGTTTCAGTTTTTAAGTTTAACATGAATATTTCATGACCATAGCACTCAGAGTCTCTGACTTTGTGTGAAAGATGAAAATGGATTTTTAAAAGTAAACATTTATCACTGTTGTAGAGTTCAGCTCTATCATACTGTACTTTATTTTTTTGTTAATAGGTATCATATATGCGTTATTTTCCATCTCCTTCAATTTCTTAATTTCACCTGTGACTTAATATTCATTTTTATAGAGTTATTACTTAACATTTTCAAAAATGGACAAATGTAACTTCAAAACCATGAAAACAGTTGATCTATTTTTTTAAAAAAATACTTCACTAAACAACAGAATGTAGTTACAATTTGCCTAAAGCTCTTTTTCTAATAGGAACTCAGAACAAAGGAAAGAAAAATATATATTTGAAATTATAATACAAAAGACATACACATGTTATTTTTTGTGAAGAGACTTCCATGGAAAAATGGGTTGAGCCAGCAGAATCCTGTACATATTTGTTTTAAAGAAATATCTATTATACTCAGCCATGTCTCAAATGGAAACCATTGTGGTGTAGACAAAAATAATCACATCAATTATCTGTATAATCACTTCTCTTTAGATATATAGAATAACATAAGTGGCAGCCATATTGTTGTTCATGCACCATTTTGGTAAAAAAGGATTCGTAATGTTTTGGATATTCAGAAAGCATAGGAACTAAAAGACTTTCTTTTCTTGTATTCTACTTGTGCTTTAATATATACCTTTCAAAATAAAGCTTTGCCAGTTGCTTTGGAGTAAGATGTCTAGGATATTCACAAGGATAGAAAATGAATGGAAAAAGTTCTTTCATGTATTACATTTGGAAATACATGGGAGGCAGGAACTTATTTTTCCTATTCCAGAGGTTTATTATATATGTGTAGCTATTTTGATATAAAGCCCATACTAGGTTAGAAGATAATGGTATACAATATATTAAAATGGAAATGCTAACTAGTAACAGCTTCTTATTGGATAGGGTTTCAGCTAAAAAAAATTCTGTGAAACTCATTTTATCCCATGCAGTTTTTATCACTGCTTCTATGGATAGAAGATAAATTTTCATAATATTAATCTAATAACTTGATGAGTGGTAAATTCAGTTCTGCAATAAGGTTCTTCCAAACAGTCAAGAGATTTGTTACTTTAACAGTAGCTGAATCATCATACAAGTTTCAGCTACATTTTGTCATTATACATTTTTTTATTTTGTCCCTACACTAGCTTCACACTAAATGGGCTTAATGATGAACTTAATGTTAGGTACAAGCAATAGGTCAACATGTGAAGAGTTCAGTTTGACTACTACAGACTGCTTGTCTTCCCTTGGCAACAGATAGATAAGGTTCCTTGGAACTTGGGGCAGGGTAGGGGTTTATCAGTCCTGTTTTCTTGCAACTGTTCAAGGACTCAAAGCTAACTCCCTGGTTGATTCCTCCCCTGCCTAGCTGGGCAATTCCCAATAATCAGGCTGACTAGAGACTGCAACTTAATTTAACTATTACTATTCTAAGGGACTGTTTTCCATTTGCAAACATCTGTTCTAGAGTGTGAGGATCCTTCTGTTTTTATATTGTGTTTTAAAACTCTTGATTTTCACTTTGTTATTGTCTCATGTTCTGTGTTGTATGATCATATTTGTTTCTCCATTTATCATTTAACAAACTACTCCATGTTTTATCCTTATATTTTTCCTGATAGGTCTCTGGTGTAAACATTTTTGATATTGCTCAATTACTTTTTTCACTTGTGCAAAGAAACCATTTTTTAAAAAATGGCACTATCCATCCTAAACAACCCGCCTCCACCCTCATTCATGCTTCACAGACACAAACAAACACATTTATACAGGGCAGATATGTATTTAAGAATTTTGTTTATAGTAGATCTATAATACAAAAACCAACCTGTTAGGTGTTATTATTGCTTTGATTTTAATCATTCTGGGAAAGTTGGGGCGAGCGGGGCAACAAATCGAGCCACTTTTTTAATTGAAACTATACTGTGTAATTATGGTAGGAAAGTTTGTGTTGTTTTCAGTTGTTGCTTTTTATTTTTAAATGTAACTTTTTTCCAGGAAAGGATAACCAGAACCCACCATAGGTTGGAACATTGGCTTAAGTTATAATTTCAATAAATAGATTTATGTTAATGGCATAAAGTCAGACTGAGATAGATGTCTCTTTGGGGCAAGCTGCTGTGGAACAGAAGAAAGAGGGATATTGGATTTTTTTTAAAATACATAATTATTTCATCATTATATAAGATGTCTCAAAGGTGGTTTTTGGAAAGGCAGCTGGACTGTTTTTTCCTTGAGGAAGAAGAACAAAACGTTTTGCTTCTCATCCACAAGTTTCACCCAGTTATGATGGTGGAGCGGAGGGGGTGTGTGAAATGGAAGAATAGGTATGACAGTTGAGATTGGATGGTGGGGGGATGGAACAGTAGGTTCTGACAAGATTTTGGTGGGGGGAAGGGAAATGGAAGGATTGTATTTCTTTGCAGTCATCTGGTCATTAGCACATTCCCTGAGAATTCTTGAGGCCACTTGGGGGTTTATCTTTGTCCTCAGGTTCACCTGAATCAGAGTGCAATTGGTTGTGGAATTTTCTTGAAACTGCTCCTGTGTTGTAGACTGGAGATTGCAACAGTTTCAAGAAGATTTCACAAACAATTGCACTCTGATTCAGGTGACTCTGTGGGCAAAGATAAACCTCCAAGTGGCCTCAAGAGCTCTCAGAGAGAATGCTAACGATCAGATGACTACAAAGAAATATAATCCTTCTATTTCCACCCCCAATTGTCTAGTCAGAATGTATCCTTCCATCCCTTCTCCCCCCATTATCACAATTGATGAAACTTGTTGGATGAGAAGCAAAATATTTTGTTCTTCTTCCTCAAGGAAAAAAGTCCAGTTGCCTTTTGAAAAAACACCTTTGAGACAACTATGTCTTGAATGACTGAGGATCTCCACAGACATTATATAAGGTACAATTTTGTACGCAGAAGTAGCTGCAGAACTACACAGGTCTTATTTTAATCTTAGTAATTGTTTGCTCCCTCATTACTTTTCTTGTTAAATGTTCTTCATTGACAAGTAAAACTAGAATCTGGACTTCATAGTATAAGTTTCTTCTTTTCTTTTTAGAAGAAACAAATATTTGGAAATTTAGGCTATGCAATTAATAGCGCATGCAAAAGGTGTACTCCCTCATTCAGTGACCTTTGAAAAATGTGATATTGTCCAACCCCCCCCCACACTTCAACAAAATACAACCTACCAAGAAACAATCCCACTGAGTACCATTATTTAGATTTATTGTCAAGAAACTAATAGAATCATAGAGTTAGAAGACACGATGGTCTTCTAATACAATCCTCTGTCCAGAGCAAGACTCCTCATATCACCCTAGACACATTACTACCCAATCTTCGTTTCATCAAGTCCACTGGTACAGTACCCACAACTTAAGAAGCAGATTCTTCACTGTTAAAGAGCTGTCACAGTCAGAAAACTGCTCTTGATTTCAAGTTTGGATCCCCCTCTGCAAATCGTCTACACCTTGATCCTTATCCTATTCTCAAGTAAATCCAAACCTTTCCCCTATGTTTGCACTTTGTATTTGCTAACATGCTTTCTTTAAGCTAAACATACCCAATTTACAATATGTTTAGGTTAATATTCATGCATACTATAGACATGGTATAGAGTGGTGCAGTGGCCTAGAAGTGGAGCTCTCATCTCACGATCAGGAGACTGTGAGTTTGATCCTAGGTAGCGGCAGATATTTCTCTCTCTGGGCACAATGAGTAATTATCTGCTGCAAACTCTGGATTGGTGACAAGATGGGCATCTGCCCAGTAAACACTCTGCTTCATTCAGTTGCCCCAACTCCACACCAATGTAGGGGATTACAAGGTCATTAAAAGACAAAAAAATACTATAGACATGGTATAGATAGTATAATATGCAGAATTTTGGGAACAAAATAAATCAAGTGCCAGCATTCATTTATTATTCATTAGGCTGGAGCTTCTGAGAACCACTCAAATCTGTTGTTTCCAGGAGTGCATCCCAACCAGTATATTTAGAAACAAAAAAGATGTTATGTTTCTCAAAAGTCCTCTGTAAAAACACTGATTAATTTTCCTACAACAGGCCCTCTAATAAATAATAATAATACAGTAGTCCTCACTTAAGGGCAATAATTAGGAACAGAATTTCCATTACTAAGTAATGCCATCATAAAGCATGATGTCATGTGACCATGTTGCTTAGGAACGGCAGTTCCAGCAGGCCCCAGTTACAACATTAAGTGAATTTCTGTAGGTTGTTAATTGAGTACCTCATGTGACCATGACTTCTGACTTTCTGTTGGCTTCTTCAATGAGTTTGCTTATGGGAAGCCAGCAGGGAAGGTCACAAATCATAATTGTGATTCTGGGACACCACGCTAGTAAAAAAGCTGGGCCAGTTGCAAAATGCCCAGATCATGTGATTGCAGAGGTATTGCGATGCCCAGAATTTTGAGGACCACTCATAAGTACCATTCGTTCAGCAATGTTGTAAGTTCAAACAGTCACTGAACAAGTGGTCATTAACGAAGAGCCACCTATATAGGCTAATCAGATACCATGTGTAAGACAAAACAATAATATCAAAGTTTTGAAGAAATTTGTGCTTAGGAAATAATTGATCAAATTGTGAAACAGCTAGGAATGTTAAGTACAGTGTTTATTTTATCTTGTCCTATTTTAAATGTTCTATTACAATCAGCTTCAAGTGTCTCCAAAGTATTTTATTTCTGTATTTCATATTTGAAGTAAAATATAGATTTCATTATATTTTTCTCATTAATATATTTGTAGTAAAGCTAAAGTATAATTGAAATTGAATATATATATATTTAAATTATTACAGTTCAACTTTAAACAAAAGTTGTATTCTATACATTGGTTTAGTTTCTCTTGTTTATATTTAATTCAAACTGTTAAGCAACAGTTTCTTAAATATAAGTTGTGTAAGAAGATTTTTAAAAATGAATATAGCCTCTGTCTCCAGATCCCAGGAGCTTGCCCACTATATTCCTATAGTCATTTTATAATGTTTGTTCTACTTTATCAGTTCTGTTCTTCTCTCTACAGGTCCAATCCAGGTGCAGCAGTAAGGAGAACATCCTCCGAGCAAGTAAGTGTTGCGTCTTTGTATTCCTCTAGTGGAATATAATACCTTCATGATAAGGTACAGTTTTGCTGGAATTACTTTGGTGACACCATAGAAAGTGATGCAACTTGACTTCTTTTAAAGCTATTTTTCTGGGCTTTTGTGTCTGCAGAATACACATGGGTGTATGTGAGGAGATCTCAGTAGACAGATTGAAAGATATGCAAAATACTGTATCCAGTGGTCATGGACAGATGTTCTATGACATTTGTAAAGCCATGATTAAAATATATACTAAAATGTAAAATAAATATTTTGTAAAGACATCTCCACTCATCAGATTATGTAGGAGAAATTTCTGGAAGAGGGAAAAGAAGTCAGTTAACAGTTTTCTGCTTTCAGGCTAGAGAGAACTGGAAAAACACAGTTGTATGTTACATGCAGAAACCTTGGACACATATATTTTTCATCTCTCAAGCAAATCAAAGCCTGACATTTATTTTCAGTAAGCTACATATTAATTATATGTATTAACAATAAACTGATTAATTTTAATTAAGATTTACTGAACCAAGTTGCTTCATTATTGCATTTAATGCAGTCATTAAAACAGGTTGTCAATAATGATAAACTCTGACTAGTTGATGCTAAACTATGATAAAGTTATATATGTGTGTGAACAGATCAGAATGCACCCATGAAACAGCCATGTGTAATCTAGATTATTGAATTAAATAATTTATATAAAGCTAATTATCTTTTTATCTTTGTGACTAGCAATGTTTTTATTGATTCTTATTAGTTAATGCTTCCAAAGCCAAATTCCTTGTGTGTCCAATCACACTTGGCCAATAAAGAATTTTATTTTATTCTATTCTAAATATCATTGAATGAAATTGTTGAAGCTTGGATCACTGAATCTCTATAATAAAAAATATAGCGACTGGCTGTAAAAAAAGAGAAAGTTAAATATTCAGGAATATAATTCCTAAGAGAAAATTCTTATTATCTGAGTGAAGTGTTACAAATGTAAACCTAGCTGACAGAGTGAAATGTAATGACCAGATGCACCAACTGTCAGCCTGGATCCATTTTGAATCAGATTTGGGGGTGCCACAAGAGAGGATAGGTAACAGTGGGAGTGAAAGTAAAGTGAGAAGGATAGCACAATATAACACAGTGAGATCTATTTTATGTTAATATAGTAAATGCAAGAAAGTAGTCACAAATAATCAATGAAAGATAATTTCAGTAAAGTAGATACAAAGAATCAATTTTCAAAATATTTATGAAATACTATTAATATAGATAATAGAAGGTAGCCAATTTTGAATAATTTCACCAGAGATTTTTCAGACTTCTTTCTTATGTCTTTTTTTAGATAGACCTATTTCTCAAATTTGGATATCATGCGTCTAATGAAAATGTATTTTAATTTTCAGTTTTTTATTATAACAAATCCAGCAATCATTGCCTCACAAGAATTGAATCAATTGCTTATATTACATTAATATTAGCTATAGATATAGACAGAAGTGGGCTGCTGGGGGTTTGCAGGGAGACCCCCTAGCTAAGATTCTGTGCAGTTCAGAGAACCCCCAAATCCCACACCTGGCTGGCCCCGCCCACCCCACCCTGCCCCTCCCAGGAGTCTCCATGCGGCCCATTTTGGATGCAGGTAAGNGCAGGTAAGTGCAGGATGTGTGTGGAGGCTTAGGGAGGGTGAAAAATGGGCCTCCCAGAAGTTCAGGAAGGCCAGAAATTGGCCCGTTTTCGGCTTCCAGAGAGTCTTTGGAATTGGGAGAGGTGGTTTTCATCCTCCCAGCGGCTCAAGGAAAGCCTTTGGAGCCTGGGGAGGGCAAAAACACCCCCCACTATGGTGCAGGAGACCGACTAGGCCACACCCACCCAGCAACCGGAAAGAGAACCCTTTGCTAAAATTTTCGAAGCCCACCCTGAATATAACTAATGTCTTAAGAAATATTGCCTAAAACTAAGAACAGGGTTTATATAAAAATTGTTATTATTGAACAGGTTTGGGATTTAAAGTTTAGTAATCGTGGTCTAAGAAATACATTTCTTGATTTTTCACCTGCAACTGTGACTGATACCTTCAAAGGAAAGATGTTTTGGTACACAGGCCATAATAACTGAGC
This sequence comes from Ophiophagus hannah, assembly GCA_000516915.1. Taxonomy (NCBI): domain Eukaryota; kingdom Metazoa; phylum Chordata; class Lepidosauria; order Squamata; family Elapidae; genus Ophiophagus; species Ophiophagus hannah. The sequence continues at coordinate 239,423 of AZIM01001301.1, read as the reverse complement.
AGGCACTGACTGATTAATTTTATAGCCTGACTTTATAGTCAAGCATCCTGGTTTCTCATTGGACTTTGTGCCTAATCTTGATTGGTCATTTTGGTGGTCTTGGTTTCAAATTGGTCCTTTGTTCATTCCAGTTTCTAGTTGGTCATTTTTGAAATCCTAATTTCTGATTTTTAAAAATTTGTCCTGGGTTCAGGTTGGTTAGTCTGAGCTACTGAGTCTGATTGGTTTCTTGTCCAAACAAGTTTCTGATTTGTCCATTGCCACAGTCACTAAACTCTGAAGCCCAACACTGCCCAACAAATAGCATATACCAGTATAATTATAAATTATTCTTTAATGAATGTATTAGTTGCTCAACTCCAATAGATTCTGAATAAGTTGAATAATTCTGTCAATTTATTAAAAATTTAAACCAAAAAGGCTGTATTACTATGAAAAAATGTAATATCCACCCAACTTATTGATTAAAATCCGTGTGAACTCAAAAGATTACAATCCATGTAGTACAGTTTTACTGGAGTATAATTCAGTATGGATTATCTTCATGGTGGCCTACCAAAATTGATAAATACAATTTATGTTGCCAAACAATGGAGGTAAAGGTCAATAATGTTAAGTCCTAAATTATCTTCCTCATTTTTTTAAACTTGCAAGAACTCTTATCAAAACTTGTTACTCTTATTATACGAGTTTTATGGAGCAACATTTTATATAATTCCTCTCCCCGATTACATCTGCCCATCCACCAGATCTGACAGAGAAGGCATGCGGTGTATCTCCATCACTTCTCTGTTGTAGCGTCTGCTTTAAGGAAACGCCCCTCAGAAGTAAGGTTAATTCCACCCTCCTTACTATTCTGCAGGCTCCTCAAAACCTAGCTATGCCTTTAGGTCTCAGAAGACCGGGGAAACCTTGTGATGACCCAATTATTGTAGCTTACATGCCCCTCTCCTGCTTTTGTGTTTTTTATAATTTTTAATAATGAATGTTTATGGATTTTGTTAATACCAGGGATAAATTATGCCCTTAAGAGTTAAATAATTTTATTCAAGGGGCTCATAACATAAGCCTTTGGATGTTATAATACCCCCGAGAAGAATATTTAGAAACTCTCAATAATTTTACATATTGCTAAAAAAACTGTGAGACAACATTGTTTTACAGAAATTAAACAACAGCTTCCTGGCTATGGTCCCAACTAAACAAAAGAAACATCTAATAATCAGCCTGTATAGAAAACCCACTGACAAAACTTCTTTATAAAAATATGGTCTCATTTGAAACAAATCAGAGATAACTAATGGTCAGTTATCAAGATTTGCTAAGAATTACATGAAACTATATTTTTAACAAAGATTGCCAACTGCAACCCAAATTTTCACAAACCAACTCCAGATCATATAGTACTGTACAGTCTACAAAACTAGGTCTTCAGAGCCTTTTCCAAAATGCAAGCAGGGTCGGAGTATCTGGAATGGGAAGGTAAAACTACCCCATAGGGCAGGCACAGCAACAGAATAAGCATGTCTCCTAAGTGCCACTTTGTCAGATTTTAATTGTTTTTATTTAGATGATAAATAAACACAGGAGAAGGCCCTTCCAGTGTGCACTAAAGAGAAAGAAAATAGATATCTGAGATAAAGCAGCTGAGATTCACAGTCACATTAGCTATACAGTTTGGTCTAGCACAGAGGTCTCCAAACTTGGCAACCTTTANAATTCTCCAGCCAGCATAGCTGGGAGTTGAAGTCCACAAGTCTTNNAGTTGCCAAGTTTGGGGACCCCTGGTCTAGCAATTAAGGCACTAAACTAGAAACCAGGAGACTAAGAGCTTTATTCCTGTCTTAGGTTGGGTGACTTTGGGTCAGGCACAACTCATCTCACAGGTTTGTTGGTGTGTGAGATGAGAAAGGAGTTTTAGGTATGGTTGCTTCTTTCAGCTTAAAAATATAAAAACAAAACAAACAAAAACCAAGCAGGCTGTATTCAGTTTAAATAAATGGAAGAGTTTTCATTTAAGCAAGATTTGGGAAGTTATCTTAGAGCAATCTTATCTGAATAATATATAATTCCAAAAGAAAGCAAAGCTTTTTCTCATAGAGTTGGAAAATGTTTTCATCTGAATAAGAATGGATACTTTAGAAAAATACATTTCATAAAAATATTATTTTAATATGTGTTTTACTTTGAAGTGCTAACAATGATTTCTAACGAGTTCTACAACTGTTTGATGCATAGCCTATGAACCAGTGGTGGTATTCTACCGATTCGGCCCAGTTCTGGTATACCGGTAGCGCCGAAGATCAGCTGGCAAAGAACCGGTTCACTCCGAGTCTCTCCGGCGCTCTGCAGTTGGGCCCACCCACCGGCCCCTGCTCCTAGGTCCTTTTTAACCTCTCAGCTGTTTGACGTGGCAGAGCGGATTGCTGTGCTAAACAGCTGAGAGGGGCAGCAGCTTAGTTTTTACTGCTTTAACACATGCGCAAAGCATGCATTTGGCACATGCACGTGTGTGCGATTCATGAGTCATGCAAGTCACACGAGTTGCATGATCCCACCCCTGCAGCCACGGCCACCAAGTCACGCCCACAGAACCGGTTTGAATCCCACCACTGCTATGAACATTCCTAAGTAGGGTAACATTTTATGTGAAAAAAATATAAAATGATCAAGCATATTGTCATCAGCCCTTGGGGTTTGACTTTTGGAACACCCTGTACAGGTAGGCCTCTACTTAGAGCAGTTTGTTTCGTGATCGTTTGAAGTTACAATGGCACTGAAAAAGTAACTTATTACTGTTTTTTACACTTATGACCATTGCAGCACCCCCATGGTCATGTGGTCAAAATTCAGATGCTTGGCAATTGACTCATACTTATGACAGTTGCAGTGTTGCAGGGTTATGTGATCACTTTTTACAACCTTCTGACAAGC
>AZIM01001301.1:213841-226645 GCA_000516915.1 Ophiophagus hannah | reverse complement strand
AACCTCCTGTCTGTATGCAGATTCGTTGTTGTTTCGAATGAGACCAATCACTGTTGTGTCATCAGCAAACTTCAATATTTTAACAGATGGATTGTTTGAGATGCAGTCATTGGTATATAGGGAGAAGAGAAGTTGAGAAAGCACACAGCCTTGGGGGGGCCCTGTGCTGATTGTACAGGTATCAGATGTGATTCTGCCTAGCTTCACCTGCTGCTTCCTCTCTGTTAGGTAGATAGATAGATGTCATTCTTCCCCAGAATAATATATTCAGGATTGTAATAGGATGCTAATATTGATTCACAAATAACAGAGTTGAGATTTTAATCAGTATTTGATAAATACACCATAATGGACTCAGTATAACACTTTAAGCCAGAAAGAATTTAACCATATTACTGTTTTATGAAAAGCCAGTCATTGCCTTTAACAGATTTAAACTTCTAGCCCACATGAACACATCTGCTTTGTTCATACCATACTGTAATGTAAGCTGAAATTTCTCTTATTCCCATAAATATAGGGCACTGAAGAACTCGAGGTACGCATTCTGGTACAGGCTCGACCGGGTCAAGATATCAGGTTAGTGAATTACTTATCTTTACATTTTAAAATGAAAAATAACTACTCAATACCTATAATATTAATAGCTTTTGAAATGTTTTAAAGGAGGTGTTCTTTTTGTTAGTAACAATTCCTCTCTTATTGTTCTGCGGGCATATTCAGACCTATAGGACACGACATTAAAAGAGGTGAATGTGTATTGGCCAAGGGAACCCATATGGGCCCATCAGAGATAGGTCTACTAGCAACTGTTGGAGTAACCGAAGTTGAAGTTAACAAGTTTCCAGTAGTTGCTGTAATGTCTACAGGGAATGAGGTAAGAAAATGTCTAATATTTATAAATTGTCAAAAATCATGGTAGAATTCTTCATAAAGAATGGTACTATAGTTCTGTTTTGATTATACAGTAGTTTTACAATCTCTTTTTGCTGCCTCTTTATTGGTAAAATGGATATTTTAAAGATTTAATATAGTGCTTTGAAATACCTGGTTTCAAAAGTATATTTACATTATATGTATACTGGAGTTGAAAGTTTGTGAACTCTTTTGAATTTTCAATATTCCAGCATAAATATGACCTAAAAATGAATCTTTTTTCCACACGTCTTAGAACTAGTTAAAGAGAACCCAAGAAATGAGTCAAAAATACTTTACTTTTAGTTTATTTATAGAGAAAAATGAACTAAAGATACAAAAAGTATGTGAATCTTAAAGTAGGTTTATCGGTTCATTTGAAGAGGAAATAAAAGGCAATTGTTTCAATAAGTGGAATGAGTGGGTATCCTGCCTTATTTAAAGAACAGAATTCTGGATATTCACTATCAAAGTCTTATCTTTACAACACAGGTATGGGGAAGTGTATCATGCTTGAATACATGAGGTTTCTGAGGACCTCCAATAATAAAAGAGATAGATGCTCATCAGGCTGGAAAAGGTTAAAAAATTAGTTCCAAAGAGTTTGTAAAACATAATAGCAGCAGTATTGCCATTTGGGCCTGCTCTTCTGCCTATGGACCAGGACAGCTTACCTCCACTAATGGAACTGTGAATTCTGAATCGTATCAGCAACCCTATGGGAAAATACCAGGATATCTGTCTGTTCCCTGAAGCTCAAGAAAAATTAAATCATGCATCAGGACAAAGACCCAAAATTCACAAGTAATATGACCAAGGAATTGCTAAAGCAGAAGAAAGTTAATGTTTTGGAATGGCCAAATTAAAATCTTGACCTTAAACCTCTGGAAAAGTTGTGGAAGTGCCTGACATTAGCATATCATGAGAGGAATGCCACCAACATCCCCAAGTTGAATTATTGTGAAAGTAGGTATGGGCTAAAATTCCTCGAAGCCCATGTGCAAGACTGATCAACAGTTGGAGGAAACATTTTGTTGCACTTACTGATGCCCAAAGGAAGGGGGGGACAGTTACAGAAAGCAAAGGTTCACATAATTTTGCCCCACACATATATTAGGTTTGGATCATTTTCATCCATAAATAAATGAACAAGCGCAATGTTTTTATACATTTATTTAATTGGTTTTTTTATCTAGTTGTAGAACTTCTATGGAAGACAGATTAAAGTTTAGGTAATATGTATGCTAAAATATTGAAAATTCAAAAAGGATTACAAATTTTTATTGTATCACTGTATGAATCTCAAAAGTAAAAAACCCAAAATTTGGGTGAATTATGAAATGGCAGTGATACTGGTCAGAGATGGAATTCAGTTCATCAAACAATTAAGCAGTACAAAATCTGAATGACTTTTATTTAATGTAATATAAATGGATTTTATGCCCTTGTGGTAGAATTTTCTCTCCATCATGCCCCTTACAAATCTGCTCCAAAAGATCCTATAACCCACACCAGGCTGCTTTGTGGGCCTACAATGTGTGGAAAGATAGAAGATGCCTTTCCATCAGCAAAATCATGTGACTGATAAATATAGCTGGGTGCAATCTAGTATGTGCAGATTTGAAGCTATGTACCAATAAAGGAGAATATTTGTGGCTCAGGGTTGAAATCAGGGGTCCTTGGTACTCTCTGAGCTTGGTTGTTTGCTTGCAGATGTTTCATTACCCAAATTAGGTAACATCATCACTAAAGCTATGTGCATACTTTCAAAGATAAAATCCCAATAGGAAATTAAAGGAAGAATGGATGGTGAGGATATGAAAAAGAAGGAGCAGAAGAATAATTGAAATAAGATGGACATTTTTAATTTGGGAAAGCATCATGCAAGGCTATATGCATTCCAACCATGTAAAATGTTACTAATAAAATTCCATCTACCTATTTCTCCTCCTCAACAACTTCAAAGCACTTCCTTGGCAACTTCTTTTAATATCTGGGAAAGTGCTTGAATCTAGACTTTTACAAATCTTCAAGAAATTGTTTTTTCACTGTAGTGATGCACAGAGATATTATAAGTGAATACCTGTTCACAGTCTTAAGATTATTGTATGTAACAAATGTGGTTTCACGGTTCAATTAATTTGATTATAATTTATTTCTAATTAGTTATTTTGACCCATTTTTCACATAATACTATTACTATTTTTTATAGCTATTGAATCCTGAAGATGACTTGTTACCAGGAAAGATTAGAGATAGTAATCGTTCAACTCTTTTAGCAACAATTCAAGAGCATGGATATCCGACAATCAACCTGGGAATTGTAGGAGATAAGTATGTGCAAAATGCTTTTTCTACCACAATATTATTATTTTTATATATCATTATATACCTCTTTTTGTTAATTTGCTTTGAAAGACGTACCTGTATATTTCTGGGAATTACCACTATTACCACTCATTTCATCCTTCTAATGGGAAAAATCTTATTTCTTATCCTTCAATTTTCCACAACTAACTTCTTTTGAGGAATGTAATTCTTGATGGTCAGAACTTGAGATTTGGTTAAATTCTATTATTGCTTTAATGGATTGCTTTGCAGAAAGTATTTTGGCCATCTCTACAGCCTAAGCAGAAATGAAGCAATGAATCCAATAATGGCCACCTCTAACATGAATAACTGGATTGGCTAAATATCAATACAGGGTAATCATCAACTTATTATCATTCATTTAACATCTTTTTGAAGCAGCACTGAAAAATGTGATTTATGATCAGTCCTTGCACTTAATGACTGATGCAGTGTTCCGCAGTCATGTGAACAAAATTTGGGCAACATGTATTTACAATGGTTGCTATGTCACAAGATCACACGAACACCATTTGGAACCTTTCCAGGGGGCTTCCAATAAACAAAGTCAATGGGGGAAGCCAGATTTGCTTATAAACCATGACAAAAATGGTTGTGAAATTGGGTGAGACTCACTTAACAGCATTGCTTAGCAGTCCCAATTGTAGTAGTTAAATAAAGGACTACTTGTTTGGTAAAAAGATTTCTGTGGCATTATGCCTAGTCAAAACATGCTGTTTTTTAAATAATGCTTTTAGGTATACATGGGGTAAACTAAATTAAGTTCTCTGCTCATAGATTTCAATCTGATGAATGTCATATTCATTTATTGTAATATTTTTCTATTTCATTGATTCTTCTTTGATTACATATGAAAATGTGTTCCCTTAAATTTCCCAAATTTTAGAAGCAGGAATTTTCTCATCTTCATTATACTCATTACTTTTATTTAGAAGTCAGGCATTCCCTTGAACTGCAATGAACTTCATTTAAATAGTGTTTAAAAACTTTTAAAGTTAAAATTTCAAAATTGTTTGACCTCTTCTTTGGGCTCAGCCTGGTTATCTCCTACAATTTGAAAAGAAAGCTATAGTTTATTGAAAGACATCAAGATATACAGGTACAATTGAGCCCCAAATCTCTGTTGCTAAGCAAGACAGTTGTTAAGTGATTTTGCTCCATTTTATGACCTTTCTTGCCACTCAGTAAGGGAATCACTGTAGTTTTTCAGTTAGTAACACAGTTGTTAAGTGAATCTGGCTTATCTTTTGACTTTGCTTATCAGAAGGTTGTAAAAGGTAATCGTATGATCCTGGGACACTGCATATGTCGGGCTGCATATGGCCGGGCTGGACTGACCTTGTGGGGTATTTTAATTGGCTTTTAATGGTTTGGGCTTGTTTTAATGGTTTGGGCTTGTTTTTCCAGTTTAATAAACTTTTTAAATTATTTATTGTTCATGTTTTTAGTATGTGAGCCGCCCGAGTCCTTCGGGAGAGGGGGCGGCATACAAGTCTAAATAAAATAAATAAATAAATAAATCATAAATACACGCCAGTTGCCAAGTCTCCGAATTTTGAGCATGTGACCATGGGGATGCTGGTTGTAAGTGTCGTTTACACTGGGTCATGTCGCTTTTTTCAGTGGCATTGTAACTTTGAACAGTCACTAAATGAATGGTTATAAGTTGACTGTAATTCATATGATTTTTAATCAATTAAATAGTTCTGCTAAATATTTGTCCACTGTCTAGTTTATTTAAAGTCAGATGTAAATTTGAAATCAGATTATATTTTCTAAGCAAGCAAACGAAAACATTAATATTAAAATCAGATTAAGAATCACACAGTGTTGTGGGGTTGTCTCCCTATACAAGATAATATATGCTAGGAATTATAGCCACATGCCATTATTCTAGTTTATATGTCCAAAACTGCAGTCTATACATATTAAGGCATGGAAGCCACTGAATTTAGTAGGGTTTATTTATAGTTGGAAGGATAAAAAATGTAAACTAAAACAAGAGGGCTCCTTATTTACTATTAATTGTTACTCCTCAGCGTAAATCTGGGAATCAAATCTTCACAGCTTGGGTGAACAAGTAGGGATAGAAACTGGATGCAGCAGGGCATAAATTCAACTCCACCACTTCTCTTTTTCACTGCATCCATCAGACTTTTTTAAGACACTATCAGCGTTTTCTCTGAGAGAATATTGCATTATTCATTTCTCATCTTGATTGTAAAAAGGAAGGGTAATCTGTTATATGCAGAAGCCGGATTGTTTTCAAAGCAGTAAATCAAGTCTGTAGTTTATCGCATTCTGCCCCTAACTCTTTCTTTATTGGCTAAGCTGAAGTACAGTTCAAGTCCCCATAGATCTGCTTTGCAGTTTGCAGCACTGGATTTTTTGTGGGCTTATGGACAACCCACTTACTCATAATCTTGATTCACTCTGTCTCTTGGTGCTAGAACTCAAGATTCCCTAGCAGATTACATACGCAATTTGATCAGTAAATCTGATCTTTCTATGGTAGTTCTTTAAATCTCTGTAAAGAACAGGATCAGGTTTTTTTCCTATTTATATAAAATCTTGCCTCCACACAGCAGAGCTTAGAGCTTACTTATGACAGCTGTACAATAAATGCATGATTGTGAAACTACAAATATCACACTACCATCACATAAATTTCAGCAGAAATTTATAAGCAGGAAGAACGCTTTCATGCCTAGATAACTTTCTTGAACCCATAGTCCAGGGTTGTTTTTGTATTTGTTTTGTTCACTTTCAGATAGATTACAGATTTCTATTTCCTTCTTTTCTGGGTATGTTTTGTATAACATGATACCATTATTGTAGTTTATTATAGCAAGGGTCCCAAACTCCCAGTCTGTGGCCTGATACCAGCCTGTTGGGAACCAGGCTGTGCAAGTGACAGGCAAGTGTGTGAGCAAAGCTCCATTTGAGTAGGCAGCAGCCATGCACACTAAAACATCCCCTGCTGTAGTTGCTGCCGGTCCACAGAGCCAGAAAGGGTTGGGCACCATTGCATTATAGGACTCTGTTGTTACAGTTGGAGACTGAGTTTCCAAAGCTTCTTTATGATAATTGACTTGTTTAGTGAGAATTGTATTTTTAAAATGTTAATATCAAACATGATAAAAACAAATTTCAGCAGTTGACCAAATCAACTGAAGAAAAAAGATTAAGGCAAGAAGATATTATAGGAATGATATGTGGAATTTGTTGATGATCTATAGAAAATAAATTGGACCTGTACTGTGATTCACCTCCCAATGCCCCATCCTCTCGTACCATATTGTTTCATAATAGCTCTCTGTCTTTTAAACTTGTAATATAATCAGGTTAAAATGGTTGATTGCCAGATTTAATAAGCAAGTTACTGAAAATTTTTTATATGGGATTAAGCACATCAGCAGAAATAAGAAATCTAACCAAGAGAGATTTTAAATGAAGGTCTGCTCTACTTTGGCTTATTGAATTAAGACTTGTGTTGATTTAATTTTATTTGTTCGTTTTTCACATTTTTAAATCACCCATCTCTTCAAAAAACTCTGGGCAGTGTACAATTAAATGTTAAAATATGAAAACAGTATATAAATGTTAGAATGTTAGAATTAAAATTTTGGAAGGAGAAAGAATAATAATTAAAGCCTGTTAAAAAGGTGAAGAGGGAGCTCTCAGGGCACCAACTAGCTTTATGCTCCTTTGGGCTCCTCACGTGAGGCTGCACATGAGGCTGCAGAGCCATGTTTTAACTTTAGGGTCAGGATGGGTGGGGGGGTGCCTGCCTCACCTCCAGAGGGAGAATATTCCATAGGACAGGGGCAATGACAGAAAAGGCTGTCAGAAAAGTTGGGAGTTCTTTAATTGACAAAATCTGTAACATACCTTCCCTGCCTGATCAGAGGCAACAGGCTAATGTAATGAGGCGAAGCTGGTTCTGTAGCTTGGCTCCATGCCATGTACAGCTTTATAGGTTACAACCAACACCTTGAACTGGATCCAGAAGCGAACTGGCACCCATTGGCATTCATGGAGTAGAGATGTCACATGTGCCCTTCTCTGGGCATCCTAATATAGTTTGTGCAGCCTTGTTTTTCACCAGCTGAAGCTTCCTAATACATTTCAAGGGTAGCCCCACATTGCAGAGCACATTGCAGTGGTCCATGTTATTTTATGCTTCACAGGAGAAGGCTAGAAACTGTAGAGAACTAGATTGCTTGCTTTTCTGCTTTTGCAGCCTTCTGGATACCTGAAAATAACAACCAGCTTCTCTAGCCTAATTCTGGTGTTGAATCATTGTCTCAGAGTTTATTGTTTGTTTTGATCTATATTGCTTGTTCAGAATACTGCTGATTTGAAATTCACTATCTGTTGCTTGATAGTCTTATTTACAAATTAAGGGAAGGAACAACAGAATAATTAAATAAACATGATGTATCTTTGATTAGGTGTGATGAGATCACTGTTCGTTCATAATCTGTCTAGAGCAGGGCTGTCAAATTCGCAGCCTGAGGGCCAGATGCATCACGTGCTGGCCATGCCCACACCTGGTTTAGCGAAGGGGGGGAAAGTCCCGATAGGTCAAGTGACACCGCCGTGACAACGTGAGTTTGACCCGTATCACACCTTGGTTTTAGAAATCTGTTCTATAAATAGTACATAATATAAGAAATAATATTTCTTAAAAATAATTTTTTCTCGCACTACTTTAACTAAATGAAGAATTGAGCCATGGAGGGATTAAATGTTGATCTGTATTACCAGTAGCAATCTGTTTTATTTGCTTTGTGCTATGCGGAACAATCACTAATGTTGCTGTTTGGAAATTCAGTACATTTCTAAAGTGACTTTTTGAGTTGGCTGCCTTCTTTTCCTCTTCATCAGTATGGTTTTATTCTGGTTAAAGGATGATAAAAGGAATGTAAGCTGAACACCATACAACATTTGCAACAATATATGTAAGGTTAAAGTTTGTAGCAGACTTTCCCATTTAGATTCACAACTTTGTACTGATTTTTCTTACTCAGAAGTAAATGTGATGGGGCAATGGTGACAGAAAGAAAAAGCTAGCATTATATGTGATTTTTTGACAGAGCTACAGTATGCATTCCTTTCCCTTGTAACTCAGATTGCCATATGTGCACCACATTCTGGAATGCCCCAGTCTTTGAGTAAGACTTTCCAGGAAGATGCTTGAAATGAAGTCTCCCCTTCTTTCACATTTTTAAAAATCTAATCAGAAGATTCTGTAGTTGTCAGGTACTAACTTATATGACAGAGTACTTACTTATGTTATTATCACTAGAATTGTCGAAATCTTATCCCTATAAAGTAGGCATGTTTGGGAGGTATTGCAGAATCTGAGCTGGGTGTCTAGAGACTATAATTTTATCAGAAGGAGGAAAGAAAACACAAGCCTGAGAAGATGACAGCAAAAAGAGCATTAGCTGGGACATCAGGGGACCAAATAAAGAGAAGCAGAAACAGTTGAAAGCAGCCCAAAGAAAAGCAGAAGCAAAATAAAAACCAATAAATACTGAAGTAATACTCCGAGATAGTAGTGAAGCTTCTTCCAGCCTAAAAAGGAATCTTAGAGAAGTAGAAGCAGAGCAATGCCTGAGAGCAACAGCTGAGCTATTACTATGGTCTTCTTAATAAATCTTATTAATCAGATCTCTGAGACAGTTGTTTCTTGTAATAAACTAGTTTCAGTCCTGGCTGGTAGAAGAAGCCTGTCATTATGTATGGAATGAAGAAAAGGTCATTGGAGATTATTGATCTGGATCTTGGCATCCAGGTTTCAGTAATTCACGAGGAAGAACAAATGACCACCCAGAGGACTGCTTATGATGGGGCAGTGGCAAATAAGGTCAGCATTAGTTCCTGAATTTTTTAATGGAAGGACACACTTCTTATCACCGAATTTTTATTTTAAAAAAAGTTCACATGGATTTAATCTAAATGATTAAATGGGCTCATTTATTTAATGCCCATAATATTAAAAGAAAATATTATTATTTTTTTGTATCAAATTGTGCTTATTCTCAAGGAAATGTGTTTAATTATCAGAATGGCAAAAGCAAATCCTATTTTAATCCAGTAGTCCCAGTGGTGCTATGATAAGAATTAAAATGTTAAATTGTGGAATCTCAGCATATTTTTTACCAGGATAACAGATTTTTTTTTTCGTTTTCTTTGTTGCTTTTATACTAACATAGCAAGAATAAAAATGTTCTAACAGAAATTATTTATTTATTTATTTTATTTGCCATCCATCTCATAATGAAAAGACTATGGACAGCAGTTATGGCAGGAAAAAGGCAGTTATGCAGTGCATATGGCTGAAAATACAAAATTGTCTGCTTAAAGGGGCCCTCCATAATGTAGGGCTTAGTGTTAATTAGCTGCTTTAGTATGTATTATATCCAAAACAGCTCTTAAGGTATATTGCTCCTATTACAGTGAGTTAAATTTATATATTAAGCTTAAGAATAATAATTTAAGAGTAACAAGTGAGAAAAAAATAGAGCTATGAGATTTAGTAGATCAGCAGTAGATTCTTTGCTGTGGATTGGATCTTGTCAGGTGCTGATAAAACCAATCTGTAACNACTCTTGCATAATAATACTTGCATCTAGTAACAGCTCTGGAGTAGGAATGAGAAGCCACAAATATCATGGATTTATCTCATTTCATGAGCTCTCTATGAATTCTGAGATTTTTGGAGACCAAATTTTTATTTCTAAAAAAATATTATTTGTTCTTTTCCTCCTTTTCTGGCTGCTGCTTAACTTTCTGCTATATCCCATCAATCTAATTTATGGTAGTGTAACCTTGAAGTGGCTATATTTCCCTCTTGAGAGTCAGCCTGAAATAGCTTATTGCAGGCCAGTGAAATCTCTTCTGCATTCAATTAATATTCCCAGTGAACATACACAATTCTGTGTCTCCTATTATGATTTCTCGGTTGTCTTGCTCTTGAAATTTATATTCTTCCTGCTGATTAAAATAAAAGTTGTAACTTTTTGTACCTCTTCCTTTGAAGTACATAAAAATCTACGCATGTTACCATTAATCTATTTTCATATTGTCATCCTACAGCCCAGATGATTTACTTAATGCCTTGAATGAAGGAATCAGCCGTGCTGATGTCATCATCACATCAGGGGGGGTGTCAATGGGAGAAAAGGTAAGTATATGTATGATGGATGGTATTGGATCAAAGCAGATGATTGAACTTTAAAATAAAGTAATGGGATGAAAACTCTTTAAGAAATAAGTAATAGCCTAGGGCCGTGATGGCAAACCTATGGCATGCGTGCCAGAAGTGCATGCAGAGCCATTTCTGCCGGCACGTAAGAGGTTGCCCGGAAGAGCCCAAATGCGTATGCGCGCACCCCCCCACCAGCCAGCTGATTGTCAGGTATCTGCCGTGCAAGCACAGGGGGAGATGCGCGTGTGGGAGGCGCATGTGCATGCACATGGGGCAGGGCGCACGGGGGTCTTGCGCGCATGCAGAGGCGTGTGGCATGGTGGGTTTGTGCGCACATGCGCAGAGGCACACGATGCATGGGGGGTTGTGCACTCATGCGCAGAGGCACAGCGTGGGGATTGCACATGCATGAGCAGAGGCACACGAGCACATGGGGTCGTGCGCACATGCGCAGGGGGTGGGGGGGTTGCACGTGCATTGCATCATGGGTGCAGGCACACAAGTGCGCACGCACACACATACATTTTTGGTACACGGCGTGGAAAAGGTTAGCCATCACTGGCCTAGGCGAATCTTCAGGCACCAAAATGGAACTTAAGGACCTGATATTAAGGCCATCAAAAAGACAGCAATCTTGTAGAGCTGCCCAGTATTCAGACTCAGAATGCGTACCCTTTGTCTTCTCATTGATTGCTCCTTACAGGACAGCTTATTGCCATCTCCTTATCTCAAATGCAAATTTTTCTGAGTATCTACAAGCTCAGGGAAAGATGTGGCTTCTTTAAGGAGCATCTGGCAGGTACAGAGTGCTGCTAATGCCAAATTCAACACAGTCTTTCCTGCTTCAAACACTATCAATATCTGTGCAAAGTCTAAAAGCTCTGGATGGCGATGTTACCTGCCATTCTTTGTTAGACAAACAGTATGTTGGATAAACTTCAAAAATAAAACATTCAGATATACTGAATGTTCTGAAACATCTAAGCAGTTGATACTCCTCTTCATAAAGGAACAATAGCATTCCACCATCTATGCAAATTTATTACATTGTTGTATAGAGATATTTATATTGATATCATTTAACACCATCTGAGAAAATGATATAAAAATTCAATAAACTGGGATGTGCAACCTATTTTTGCCAAGATCTGCAAGCATTTGAATAACCTGTTGGTAGGGTTGAAAGAAGTATTGTGTGGAATGAAAATCAAAATTGGGAAGTTGGTGAGGTTGTTGTTTTTTAATTAAAAAACCTTTCTAATACTTTGCCCTCTCCCAAACTGTAGGGAAAACAGCATTTATTAGATGTTTGATGTGATCTTTTGCAAAGATGGTTTGAAATTTGGATATACAAGTGTATTATCTTAGCCTGCAAATTCTGGTTGCCTATTCTTGAAATAAATATATTATCTCTGTCTTTGATCTATGCCTGCTTAGCTTTCTAGGACTGGATGATGGTTCATCTTACAAATATCTTAATTAATACCTTAGAATCCCTTTTTGGTTCTTTTTTCCAAATAGGACTATCTTAAACAGGTGCTGGATATTGATCTTCATGCCCAGATTCATTTTGGCAGGGTTTTTATGAAACCAGGGTAAGTAATATTTCTTATGTAGCATTAGTCTTGCATATAATCTGAACAATATTGAGAGCTTAATGCTTTGCCTAATAACCCAAGAAAGCGTGTTCTAATAAGAAATATTACATTGCCCCCTTTTCTCCAAAATTATTCCACTACAAGTGCTGCTCAATAGTCATGCTAATTACTAGTAAGATATCTTGATATAATTCACTGTAAATGGCGCAGAAGAAGAACATTTTACATTTCCTGTTAAGATAGAAGAACCTGTTGAAAACAAAAGAATGAAGAAGTAGTACCAGTCAGACTGGACCTCCTTGCTAAAAAGCATGGATGCTTTTGAATATTAACTTAGATTATTTGAGAGGGCTTCCTGCCTGCTCAGCATTTTTAATACCTCAACAAGGCTTTCTCATTCTTTCCCTATGTGGTCAGCTCAGTTCATCTTCATTTAATTTTGTGTCCCCTCCTTTTTTTTTCATTTGTTTCTGTTTCCATGTGTAGCATCTCTTGCTTCTTTTTTGCTGTTCACACCAAAAGAAAGCAGTGGGAAGAGATGCATTTGTTTGTTTTTCTGAGACTGACAATTGGGAATTGTTTAATTGAGAGAATGATTGGTATATGC
This sequence comes from Ophiophagus hannah, assembly GCA_000516915.1. Classification (NCBI taxonomy): domain Eukaryota; kingdom Metazoa; phylum Chordata; class Lepidosauria; order Squamata; family Elapidae; genus Ophiophagus; species Ophiophagus hannah. The sequence continues at coordinate 213,936 of AZIM01001301.1, read as the reverse complement.
AGAAAGGGATCAGTCAGCTTTGTAAACAAGATACTTTTACAGCCAATTCATTTTAATGAACAATGATTCAGTTAAGGTAAATCCATCCAAACATA
>AZIM01001301.1:196129-206152 GCA_000516915.1 Ophiophagus hannah | reverse complement strand
TTTGAACGGTCACTAAATGAACTGTTGTGTTGAGGTCTATCTGTACTATAACCTGTATTGCTGGCCATCATATAAAGTTGTGAGCTTTCCAGAGTCACTGAGAGTCAGGTAGCACATATGTTTAATAAGTTATTATCATCATCTTATATTTTCCTTTTCCAATCACTATTGATAGGTATGGCAAATAATTCAACAAGATCCTTAGCTTCTGAATAAAACATATTTCAGGATCCATTCCTTGAGACCATCCAACAGGCAGTCAAATGTTCAGCCTGGCTGCTTTACAGGGTTAGGGAGTAGATGCAGGGGGGCATTTTTCCCACAAGCAAAGCACCTCATTGAATGATTTTGCACAGCTTTACATACAGTAAGAATCTCACAGAAATAAGTTCAAGTGTTTTGCTTCCTTATGGCTTTGTAGCTGCCATAACTTCCTAATTAATCTTCCCCCCGATGCTTCCTCTGAAATAAAAATGCTAAGTTTGTAATTTATACACTGAATATGGTGTATACAGTGGAAATGTACATGTACGTATGTTTGTATGTATAGAATGCAACTTCAAATAAGATCGATTATGTGTGCATGTTCAATTGCCAGACTTACTGTAGATATTGACCTTCTCCACCCATATTTATATTAGATGATTTTTCAGAAGGATTAAAAGTCTCAAACATTGCAGTAAACCTTTTAAAGCTTTAATTGGGCCTCTTCCACCATAGAACATCATAAATTATTCTCTGTACATTTATGGAATCTGTTTTACAGTCTAAAAGATTGCTGCTAGTTCTTCTCTCGAAAGCTATTCCAGTATTGTTAGGAGCATGTGAAATTGTGATATAATTACTGTAATGGATCATTTATCATTTATGTTAAGAAAATGGCACTTTAAGCATCAACCCTTGAATACTTTTAAATGAGTTTGTACTTAAAGGTTCAGCATGGAACACACGTTTTGCAAAAGTTCTCAGATTCAACCCCAGCAACATCTGGCCTTAATTGAAAAGAATCCTCATAATATCCTAGAAAAATCCATTAGCACTGACAGCATTAGGCAAGACAGACCAATGGTCTGATTCAATAAGCAAGTTTCCTATATTCCCATGTAAAAGAAAAATAGTTTAATCGTGTTTTGCTTCCTTAATTTTTCCAAGTGTCTCTCAAGAAAAAAACCTAGCTGAAAAGTCCTTAATTGGAAATGATGAAGAGATGATTTTGCAGTAACATTACTATATTGCGAAAAGAGAAGAGCTGCGCCTTGACAAACTGAACATGTGTTGTCCAATGCAAGTCAGATTATCACCAGTGCATCCTAGAAATAAATCAGATGAATATCTAAATGTTTATTGTGATATTATTTTAGAAATGTCATTCCATTTATTTTATTATAACAACTTCAAGTGTTATTATTCACCATCTGTATTTAAATTCTGTAATATAATATTAAATTCTGTAATATAATTACTATAATTAATCCTTGGAATGTATTACTGCAAGATGAAAAGATAAGTATCAGTTTAGCTTTCAATAGACTAAATCATGAAACCTAATCCATTTTGGGTTACCAAAATAAAATAATGTAAGTTTGTCAGTGGCTACCAGTAACATTTATATGCTGCCTACAAAATAAAAAAATTGTATATCCCTAAAAGGAGAGAAATAGTTATGATGTTATGCGTTGTGCTTTGGTTTCCTATCAAATCTAGGAGGCTGTGATGAGAATACTGGATCCGGTCACTAATAAACTCTATGCTGCAGAGTTGTAGTAATAAAGGACTGCATTAACCACAATTGGTACTTTTTAAACCATTTGATTTACTGCAGGCGAAGACTTCTTTGAAAAGGTAGTTTGTAGTTTGGGCCTACCAACTTTTGGGTTTATCATATCCATGGCCAGTATGCAGTTTTCAGATGATAATTTAAAAGGAAAATCATTATTTAAGATTGCGCTGTAAGAATTTTGGGGGAAAGGCTGACAAAGCATTTCTTGGCCTATGGCATTTGCCCTGCTAATGAATCTTTTTTGCTTTCTATAGGGAATCAGATGAGCAGTCGTCTGATGAGTATGCGCAGTGCCAATGGACTGTTGATGCTACCTCCAAAGACAGAGCAGTATGTGGAACTTCATAAGGGAGAGGTGGTTGACGTCATGGTCATTGGAAGACTATGATGTTACCAGCAGGAGAAAAGTTTTGATGCATGTCCACATATCATTGACTGTATCCTGTAATATGCAACGGCACAGCTAGTTTTTCTGAATTGGATAAAAGTTGATCAGTATAAACACCTTGAACTATATTTCAAATGGATTTAAATAAATACCTTTTAAAAAAAACTTCAAAAACAAATCTTAAAAGAATTTATTCTGATTATATCAAAGCAACTTTTTCATTTCTTGCAATTGCTTTGTGTGTTCAATGCTAGTTCCAATAGCAGTAGCTTTTAGTAGACAGCGGTAGGTGCCTGCAGAACTTGTGTTTTTTCTCATCTTTAAGATTCAACTACTTATGCTCTTAAAACAAGGCTGTCTGCTTATTTATACTAGTGTAGACAACACTTGGATTTTCCCTTATTAGTATGCTTCATAACTGCTTCACCGAGAGCTTCTGCTTGTTCTTTATCGTATCTCGTGTTGATGTGCACAGTGCCAAAAGCAGAGTGGCTGCCCTGGGAACCCGATCAAGCCCCAAGGTTTTCCTCCTTGCTGCGCGTTCAGGGATACCTGTCATCCCAGCAGCCACCCAGCTCAGTACTATTGGGCAGTAACTGGATACCTTTTGTTTAAACAAACAACAAAAAAATTGCTTCCTTAAGTGCTGACAGCCTTTTTAACCAATACATTTAAAATGTACAGAATTAAAATCTTTAAAAAAAATCAAAGACTGATCTTGTACAGATATTAGTGTTACCAGCATTCATGTGGAAATTAAATAAGAAATAAAAACTAATGTTAAACAACTCTGTACCATAACATTTTCTGTAATGATACTGAAATTTAAATGAATAAAAAAAAATCCTGAATCATTATTTAAAAGGTGATTGTGTTAAGCCTGTTTTCAGTCTTGGGGAAAGGACACCATGGTTCAAAAATTAAATGTGCACAGATATATTGGAGAAAAAAATTGCTGATGCATAAATTTTGAATTTAAAAGGTTTTAATAAGGTTGTGTTATTTTTCTTGAGTAATCTTAAAACTGCAATCCTTGGAAGATACTTTAAGGATACGATTTATGAACATCACCAATACAGATTAACTTAAAAATACAGGATTTAAATCATCTAAGAAACTGACATAAGTGAAAGAAAATGTTTAACTACTCTATGGAATATTTCTCTGTTTTAAAAATTATATGCCTCAGGAACACTATTGCAGTTAAGTATAATTAACCCATAGTCACTTGCATAATGTGACACTTCTAGGTGTAAGTAAAGTGAAGGAAATAAATTCTGTATGAGATAACTAACTGCAAGATTGCTTTCAGGATGCTGCGTAGTGAAAAAATATTTTGAGTTCAATTGTTCCCCCTACACAGCATTATTACTTTCATGACTTCTTAAAATATTTGTTTTTTAAAATTCCATAAAGAGTTACATAAATTATAGTTTGCCTTAAGATAACATTTATTGCTAATAAGCTGTAAAAATATGGTGAAATGTGAAATACATTTTATTCTAGACTAGAATTAAGGCTAGTAAAAATACTATCAAATGTAGAATGTAGAGCTTAAAACTGATTTGATATTGATCGTGGCACTTCATGACTGACTGCAATCCTATTTTCATTTGGAAATAAGCCAAGCAATGATGGTGAACATTTCTTCTCTAGAATAATAAGTAGAAAGTTTAACACTGTTTAGCTTAATGTCAATAGTTAGACAGAGTTAGAGTTAGATAAATCCCTCCAATAACTCCTTTGATTTATCTGCCCTCTTCACTGAACATCATAACCAGATTAGAAATAAAGAAGTGTGCTTTCTTAAACAACATACTTTCAAAAATGCAGATTTATAAAAGTGCAATGCTTTTCGTTTTTGTTTAAATTAGGTAAAACATCTTTTTACGAATGAAGATATCACAACTTGTTGATAATAGCACAAAGACATTTGTATAACTCTTAGGAAGAAATCACTACTTAATCTCGTATCTTATTTTACAAATGGCTTTAATCCAGATTGATTCTTTGGGCCATCATCGTTACTGTTGATTCTGATTTTTTTCTGTGTATTTCTATAAATTTCTGCTCCCCATCAAAAATGCCTTTCTGTTTGTATTTCGTAGTTCTCACACTTCAGTGTTCTAAGATTATTTGCCAACACAAGCATGTTCATTCACTGTTTCCTGCACTAAAGTAAGTTTTTTGTTATTCTTCTACACGTTGACAGGTCTCTTCCTTATGTTTACTAATATCTCTTCTCTAAAGCTTATATTTCACATATCTATATTCTACAATTTTACTTTCTCTGCAGTTTTTTACCTTTCCTTCACTTCTGCATAGATATATAGAGCATTGTGTTCTAAGGGAACATATTCACAGCAAAGATAAACCCCAAGGGGACTCAATGGCTCTCAGAGAGAGTGCTAACAACTAGATGACTGTAAAGAAATATAATCTTTCCATTCTGCCCCCACCATCCTGTCAGAACCTACCATTTCATCCCCCCACCATCTAGTCACAATTGATGAAGCTTTTTGAATGAGAAGCAAAGCGTTTTCTTCTTGCTCAAAGAAAAACAGTCCAGTTGCCTTTTGAAAAAAACAGCATCTTTGAGACATCTATCACTAATACCTTAATTATATTAAACAACTACTTATTAACTTCACATTAGCTTTGATATTGCAAGTGCCATCAGGAAAATCATCAGAGAGATAACACGTCAGGCCACTTTGGCAAGGCTTAGAAAAACAGCAGAAATTTGATGAAATAATGAATGTTAAGGTACGTACTAGCTAATTACTCAATACAAAGAAATTATATAGNTAAGATTGAGAGGAGCAAAATAGATAGCTGATAATCTATGCTGGCTGGGTACTTCTGAGAGTTGAAGTCAACCCATCTTGAAGTTGCTGAGGTTAAGAAATACTGATCTAATCAAGCAAGAGAAATTATTTCTGGAAAAAATAACAATTTGCAGAAGGTCCCTCATTGAAGATGTCAAACAAGCTAATAAAAACATATTATTTCTTAACTATAGGTCAATACAAGTGGCGCAGCGGTTAGAATGCAGTACTGCAGACCCCTTCTGCTGACTGGTGACTGCCGGCAGTTCGATTCTCACCAGTTCATGGTTAACTCAGCCTTCCATCTTTCCAAGGTGGATAAAATGAGTACCCAGATTGTTGGGGACAATACGCTGACTCTGTAAACCGCTGTATAGCACTGTGAAGCGGTATATAAGTGCTATTGCTAGTCCTTGACTTACAACTGGTCAATTAACAACTGTTCAGTTACAATGGCCGCACCACCACCACCGTTATCCCCACCATCTGCAGTCATATGATCACATTTGGGGTATTTGGTAACACTCATCTTTACAGCTGTTTGCAACATCCCATGGCCACGTGGCTGCAATTCATTGAATTTTTTTGGCTGGTTTCTGGCATTCACTTCCAGTTTCCAGCAAAATAATACAGATTGGGGACAACTGATTTGCTTAATGCCTGTAGCATTCACTTAATGACTGCTGCATTTGCTTAACAACTGCCACAAAAAAGTGTGAGGAAAAATCAGGTCCAGTCACGTGATGCCTTGACTTACAATCACAATTCACAACCGTAATTCTGGGCTCAATTAGTCATACGTCAAGGACTATCTGTATAAATAATGTTCAAATACTGCCATCCTTTGTATACTTTGATAATAGTTCAATTTTAACAGAATTTAAGGGATCTGTAATCTTTAATTCTAGATCAAGACAGAAAGTATATGTCTTCGAGTTGACAGCCTTTAGCAGCGCATTATCATTGTGATGAGATTGGTAGTCCAATATGTAGGGGACCATTGTTCCTCTACCATTTTCTAGATGATGTGCTATTAGGAGAATAAAGTATATTGTTATTGTTTTAAATAATATAATTTAATTCTAACACGTCCTTTCATACATTTTTGTCTTTACATTCTCTTTAAGATTTCTTTTTCAGCATCCCATCCCTTGTTCAGTTCCAAAATTTAGCTGTGCCCTCTCTGTATGGATCAGTTGGTATCAGAATCCTTTCTAGATCACTAAAAAAGTCACCTATTTGTGGAAAAAAAATAACCATGTTGTGTGTGAACAGAATGAATAATTACTTTTTCCCCAGACCTATTTCTAAGGCATTATTATAACAATTATATTTCTCATTTTCTCTTGCAGAAGGATATTAAATTTTGTCAGTCTTTATGCCATATATAAAAGAAGTAATACTTCATTTTCAGAGAACTGGATGGCTACAGTAAGAGTTTTGCTAATAGATGCCAGTCTTTCATATGTCACCAGTTCAACCCTTATGGGAACTGATTAGACCTGAAAATTATCATCTGAAAGTGGTTTAGTGCTCTTTGTGAAAATTATTAACACAATAAACTCTTCAAGTCATCTGTCAGAGAAAAGTGAAAATAGAATGTGGTTGATTGAGTCTGAAAGCAAAGATCTTAGCCATTTATTCTTAAGAATGCCCATTATCTTGAATGGAATATTAAAAGGTGTGTTATAAATGTGATCAAATTCTGACTTTGAATTTTTTATTTTATTTCTGATTGAGATTAAAGGTTTCACTTCTCTTTGTTATGGATCACATTCACTAATCCTCTATAGTCTTTGATAAGTATAACACTTCCAATATGAATGTGCAGAAAGTGTCCTTTTCCATCACTTCTGACTTCCATCATCACACCTGAATATCAGTGATTTACAAAGCTAACTATTGCTTCTTTCCTCTGAAAAATGAAAAGGTTGTTAGTCCAAGCAAACATGACCAAACTTAGTCATCCATGTTTTGTGGTAAATTTCTTTCATTTGGAGCTTTCTTTGCACCAAGAAAACCATTTATTCATGAGCTTTGAATTTCTTTCAGCATAGCTGTCTCTCACACCTTTTATCTAAAGAAACAAAATAGCATTCATGAAAGCCAACATATAAATCTGTACAACCTTGAATCATAATTATTAGCACAACCTTTCTAAGACAAATAGAAAAGAGGAAAAACAGATTTTTTAAATAGGTGTATTCTAGGCAGTGCTTTGGGGTCTTCAAAAATAATGGAAGATGGAAAGGAAGCTGAGAATTCAACCTTTTAGAACCATTGGCTTACTTTTAGAGATACAATTTGCATATAATCAAAAACTCAATATTTGCAAGAGATGTAATTTTTTAACTACTTAAAAGGAAACATCAAAAATACAAATTATCTTGTCAATTCTATAACACTTGAAATGGCCGGATGGAAGTAGTATGTTATCTATAACATACAGGATGAAGATTGTACTGAATTCACTGTCCAATCCCATTTTCACACCAAGAAGTTAGGTGGAAGCAAACAAATTAAGTGGAAGCAAACAACAGCATTAGGGAAAAGCAAGAGTGAGCAACTCTGTTTAAATCAAATTACTATTATTTGCAAGACTGGATGGTGGTGGAGGTGAGATTGGAGAACAGAAGTTAGCAATATATGTACTCCAAGCTCCCAATCGGTGACCTGCAAACTGAGGTTCCCTCAACCAGGTTCCTTCAGAAAACCATCTTAAGTGTTTCTGTTGCTCTTTTGCTTGCCACTCTCCCCAAGAATTCACTCTAAATGAAGATATAGTCAGATTTTTTAAGTCTTTCTTATAAGAACAAGAAACTTTCTTACAAGAACAAAACATTTTCCATTACCTGTGTTGTTGAAGAACTGTAAAGTTATACTTTACATCAATGAAACCATAGGTATCTTGCAAAAACTTGCAGTAATGATCTATGGTTGGAAGACACTACTAGGAATTCTGGACAATAACAAAGACCACCACACAACTCATTATAATTACAATATACCCTGTGCTCATCTAGGAAATCTTAATTGTATTCTTATCAAAATTGTATGAAAAAATAATTGTACTAACTTTCTATTGAGAATCTATTCCACAGAAGTGAAGTCTGAAATTAAGGATATGGTGAACGCACAATTACTGCAGACTGTTTTTCAAGCATGCATTTTAACATCTAACAAGCTATTTTTATATAGCATGAGTTTAATAAGAACTAAACTATGTTACTTTATAGACTTGCTTTTAAAAAGATATTATTTTTTTGCTGAAGTTTACCCAGCCAAATGATGTTTACTCTGTGCCTAGTATACAGAAATGGTTACCTTTCCAAACATACTTAGGAACTTAATTTTTGCTTATGATTTTTGTAGAAAACACTTGCTTCTCTCACCATGAAAAGGTTAAGTAAACATTATATGTAGTGATTCCTTTGTCTGACACAAATATGCTAATAAGGCATTGTTGTCTCAGAACATGCTGGGACTGGATAGGTTGGTTTATTTTTCAAATCTTTTATCCTTGTATCCACTGTGTGCTCCTGTCCAGAGAAAAATCCAGGAACATGCAGACAACATATACAGTTTTATGTAAGAATTCTGTTGTATATTGAATAATTTTACTATGACACTTTCTAAATGCTCTTAATTTTAATATTGTGAACTTTTAGATTTTTGATTGTGGCCCATCTTTAACAAAATAGCTTGAATACAAGCTATTTTAATTCTGTAAGCATACTTAGGACTTAGAACCCTCGGTAAGATACACACACACCATAATTTTTCATTGTGTTCTTCACCATTAATCATTAAAAAGTTGCCACTAAATAATACTATCATCAGTTTGGGCCAAGATAATTAACTGTAATCTTCAACACTGAAGATAGTCCAGAGATTAAATGTCCTCAGCTGTTCTTTCTTACATCCCTATTCAGATCATTTTATTGAATTGTATCTGGTAATAATTTCTGAACTGTGCAATGGACTTGGTATACTTCTAAGAATTCCACAATACAATACAATTATGATAGTGTGCAGGGATAATGCTTATTGTGTGTTACTGATCATATATTTGCTGTCTCAAGGATTTCAGTATTTATTTTCTTCATTTTTAGCGTTCGTCAAAAACAATTGATAATGTCACTATTTTGGTTCATTCTTCTCTTCAACACATTTCAATTTGAAATATATGTGTATGTGCTGAAACAGAATGTATAAAGAACTAATATTAAACATTGTGTCAAAGCTAATGAATAATATCAGATACCAGTGAGGTTGCTTATTTGGAGTTTTTCTCACGCACAAATTAAAAAGGGCAATGGACCAAGAAAGCAACTGCACCCAAAAGAGGTTACATGTAGCCATTTCCTAACAACCAGTTCCATGATTCTTATATGTACCAATACCTGTCATTTCTAGCTACACCTTACTGCATGATGTCAGGTAAGCTATCCCATTTTGCATATGCTCCTATTGTGACACAACTTTCTCTCACTTCTGAATGCCAATGATTGCTTGGAAAATTCTATAAGGGAGCACTTGCTTCTTGACCTTTACTGGACCATTTAATGGACCATTACAAACTGTTGGGGGGAGGATGTTATTGGCCCTTTTTAAACTGTTCATCTTGAGAAATTCAATGGCCTATAAAAAAGAGAGAGAAGAATAAGATTTAATAGCCAAGCCATCCACTTTGGAGGTCCAAAAATCTAAAATGGCATTTGCAATAGTCTCTTTTTTGTGCATTGCATTTGAGACACATGTTTAAAAATGACAAAGTTTTGATCATATGGTTTCAGTTGCTTTCCCTACTTTTCTGAGTACATCCCACCTGCTCTCCTAATAGAAATTCCTTTTTAAGGAGAGACATTATTAGAAATTTGTAACTTTTTCATTGTGGAAATGTAACCAATATACAAATAGATACAGTATATGTTTGCTTATTGGCCTGTCATCTTTCTAATTCTAGGCTAAAATAATGAAAATTTCTTCACCTGCTTATGGAGGTCTATGGAGATTCTCAGTCATCC
>AZIM01001301.1:101367-112253 GCA_000516915.1 Ophiophagus hannah | reverse complement strand
AGAAAGGTGGGTGCTTACCTCGAGGGACTGTTTGAGATTCATTACTGGCTGGGAATGAAAATAATTCCCAGCACTGCAATAAAACAAGACTTGTTTTTAAAATAAGCGTGTGCATAATTACGGTCTCAGAAGCCTTGGTCAGAACAGATGTGACTATGGGGATGCTGCCGTGGTTGTAAGTGCAAGGATTGGATGTACATCATTTTTTTCAGTGCCTTTGTAATTTTGAATGGTTGCTAAATGAATGTTTATAAGTTGAGCACTACCTGTATAATTTTACTTTCTCCTTTTTTTATCAAAATGCACAGTAGTTATGATAGCTCAGTTGCTTACTTTAAAATTAAATTAGTCATACAGAACTGTTTAAAATATTTGAAATATAATTTTTGTATATGTTCTCTTGTCTCTTGTTGTTTTTGTTTGGTTTTTGAACACATTCATGATTACCACCATACTCTTACTTGAGGGTTCAGTGTCTCCGTAGCAGTTCAGAAATGATTCTAATCTTCAGGGATACAGGTAGTTCACAACTTATAACTACAGTTGGGACTGGAAGTTCCATCACTTAGTAATGCAGTACTTAAGTGAGTCATATCTGATTTTGTGATCTCTTTGCCTGGTGGTTAAGCAAATACGGCTTCCTCCATTGACTTTGCTTGTCAGAAGCTCCCTGAGAAAGTTGTAAATGGCAATCATGCGACCCTGAGATGCTGCAACCATAAAACACATGCTGGTTGCCAGGTGCCTGAATTGGATCACACATGACTGTGGAGATGTTATGATGGTCATGTGAGGGCTGGTCATAAGTCACTTTTATCAGTAATGTCATAACTTCCAGTGGTCATTAAACAGATGGTTGTAAGTTGAAGACTACACGTATGAGTATTTCTTTTAATCAGGATCAAAAATTTGGATGGGAAATAGACCTTCTGTTTTGATACTTCATGTAATGAAGAAAGATGCCAAAAAGCATGTGATCCACATCTAATGTTTTGGATCAGTATTTGAGCAAATAATTTTCTTAATCTATTAAAGGCATCTCAGAATACTTTTATTATTAATTTAAATCTCAACCGTGTCAATTATATCATACATGTATATATATGTGTACATATATATGTGCATGTATGTGTCTATATCTGAAGTCACACAATACAGTTTATTAATAACTACTAATAAAAAGCTTTTTGAATTACAGGCACACTGCAATTTAGTATCAACATTAGCAGTTTTTAATATAATACTTCATAATACATGCACCCACATTTATTGCATGTATAACACAAATGTTGCATTGGGATATCTATATAGGCATCCTGTTATAATATGCATAGTGCTTTCTTGACTAGGAAGGTACTGTGCATATTATTACACATAGGATATCTGTCTACCTATCATTTTCTCTTTATCATTATACTGTATAATTGTAAAAACTAGCTGAGTAGCAGCAAAAGAAATGAGAGAAAACTCTTCAAATTATTGTTAAAATCCAAACCGTTCTGACATTTGCAAAATAGAATTTATATTTCTCAACCTGTCAGTGCTACAAGAATTGTATTTTTTTTTTNAAAAATTTGTACATTTATTCTGGGCTTTCTTTTTGAAGATTATGACAACGAGGAGATTTTGACTTATGAAGAAATGTCACTTTATCACCAGCCAGCAAATAGGAAACGACCTATTGTCCTGATTGGTCCCCAGAACTGTGGTCAAAATGAACTGTGGCAAAGATTAATGAATAATGAAGCTGACCGATTTGCTTCTGCAGTTCCTCGTAAGTTGAAATTATGGACATCTCACTGCTCTATTTTTTTTAGTATGTCATTTTGTAGCTTAGTACACTTGACATATAATGATATTGAGGGAAGATGTTTTAGTCTAATCTTCCTTAGTTCTGTATTTGTTATTATATATATGTAATTAATAAATAAGAAGTCATCATAAAGAGAAATTTGTCAATCTCATTCACAAAAACTTCTCATTACCAGTTTAGTTATTTCTCGTTTTTAAGAATGCATTATTCTGTTTGTGTTTCAGTAATTTCAATTGCATGTGTCATTCTCTGCATCCTGTGTTCGGCAGTGTCCTTAATATTTGGAAATGTGCTATATATGACGATATATATGCCCTATGTTACAACATGTAACAATTTTTGAACCCATTTAAAGAATTGAAGTATTTAGGATGTAAAACTAAAAGTTTTTAATTTAGCTCAAGGACGCTCAACTGAAAAATGGTTTTTGCAGATAGCTCTTTCTCCAGCATGCCGATTGGAGAACCCACACACGGGTTGACACATGCCTTTCTGCCCAGAGACTGAGTCATCAATTTGCCATGCCTCTCTGCCAACGGCCAGGACCCCAGTTACAACTTAGTCATGGCCCTATAGAGATGTGGTAAAGAAGGGCTCAGAATTTGGTCAGAAGACAACAGTCAGAGGAGTATGAATTCTTCATTGGAGACAGGTTTGCAGGGGGCCTGGGTGTTAGGCTTCCTAGTGAGGCTCTTGTCAGCCCGCTGTCTCTGAATTTGTCTAATTATCCTGACAAAGCTGCGGCTTCTCCCAAACCACCACTGCATCGCCGTTATCAAGGCCACACAGGAGAGGGAGTGCACTAGATTGCGATTTCCCGCCCGCTAGGGGGGTCCGCCAAGTAATCCAGCCGCTGCCATTACCTGGTTAACTCCGGCAAAGCCAAAAATTGATGGATTATAATACTATTCATGTACCTTCTTGCTCAAGATTTATTAAGTCTGCTTACTGGTCTTTTTTAGATACAACACGAAATAGGAGGGACAATGAAGTAGCTGGCAGGGATTACCATTTTGTATCACGACAAGTATTTGAGACTGATATTACAGCAGGAAAGTTTATTGAGCATGGTGAATTTGAGAAGAATCTGTATGGTACCAGCATAGACTCTGTCCGGCAGGTGATCAATTCTGGAAAGATATGTCTCTTAAATCTTCATACACAGGTAATGACATAGGTTTGGGACTTTAAAGTTTTAAATGTATTTTATTTGTTTGTTTATGTCCCGCGTATTTTTACAAATAGTTCAATAAATTTTCTTTGTCCTATTTTCCCACAACAACCCTGTGAGGTGAGTTGGGCTGAGAGAGGGTGACTGGCCCCAGGTCACTCAGCCGGCTTTCATGTTAAGGCGGGACAAACTCGTAGTCTTCTGCTTTCTAAGCTGGTGCCTTATTACACCAAACTGGCTCTCAGCTTCAGAATACTTCATTGTACTGCGATGATTGAGAAACATGAAATGGTTTCTGCTTTGTTAACAAATTTAAACATTAGTTGTTAACTCTGCATATTTAAGGCTAATTTGTATTAAGAATCAATGTATGTGGCAGTGATGCTGAAAAACCTATACTTGAATACAGTTGCCTTAACTTTCTCTTTGGAGACTACCTTGTGCAACTTTTCACTTTCCAGTTCTTACCATCACAGACACTGGAAGTTGTACATCCTTGTAATATTTTTGGTCATACCCCAATACATCTTAGCATACATAATAGTGTACTAGTAAGAAATCTGCAGACATTTTTTTTTATTTTTTTCAACAGTCCAATTTAGGAAAGGATTAAGTTTTTTAGAGAAGCTTTATATTTTCATCTGCTAGTCTTTAAATTATTTTATTGGCTTTAATCAGTTTCATATTTAAAATTAAAAAACAGAAAATGGTTTTATACAATCCTTGTTACTGAAAAAGTCATGTCCAAATCTAGATTTATTATAATATTACATTACTTTCTATTCTTACACTACTAATATGTTAAAGGTTGTTGTTTTTTCATTATATAGCTTTTAATCGTAGCTGTTGTACTTCTTACGCAAATTTCTGTAAAGTGGCAGATTTGTGAATGACATAGGCTAATATTAAGAAGACTAGTCTTGAATTCAGTTGCTCAAATCCAGTTCCTTTTTCCAATTTGTATCATGTTATGACTAATTTTTGATGGTTTCATTTTGTTTGGTATGGATATTAATAGCACAAATTTGATTTTTACATTAGTCGTTGAAGAGTTTACGCAATTCAGACTTGAAACCATATATTATCTTCATTGCACCTCCTTCACAAGAACGGCTTCGTGCATTGCTGGCCAAAGAAGGCAAAAATCCAAAGGTAATACTGATAGGTAATGTTTTCAATTGTGTTGTTTAAATTTTTGGATAACTCCACCATTGTAATGTATATCATTATATATTTTCAGCCTTGTCATATTTTCCTGTAACATCTCAATTTACTTCCTTATGGCTGAGTGCCCTTGTCATATTGGTAATGGTTAAAGAGGGAAATTATATGATTATGTTGTAACCTACTAGTAAAATTATATGGTTATGTTCTAACCTACTAGCGCTCCTAGAGTTTTGGTTCTCACTTCATTGATTTCCCTTTTCTGTTAATGATCTCGCAGTTAACATCCAACTATACTTAACAAAATAATTTTCCCTAGTTCTTAAAGATAGCCTAAATTTGTATAGTGACTTCTACTAGGTTAAGGGAGATAAATTTAATAAAAGCAAAGAGAAAACAAAGATAGACTTCTTTGGACTCCCCCTCACAAACTTCCACTGTTCATTAAAACTTGTCAGAAATGTTTTGGACTAAAAAGAAAAAAGAAAATCAGTAGTTTTTATCCTAACATTTGTCTGTCTTATATATTGCTTTCTCTTATGCAGCTAAGTTCTGTTTTTTTATAAGGCTATCTGTATGCATGTGAGAGACAGCAAGATAAATATTGCTGATATAGGATATTTTTTCCACTTCAATTTCAGCCAGAAGAACTAAGAGAAATCATAGAGAAAACCAGAGAGATGGAGCAAAATAATGGCCATTACTTCGATACAGCGATTGTGAATTCTGATATTGACAAAGCATATCAAGAATTACTTCGTTTAATTAACAAACTTGATACAGAACCTCAGTGGGTTCCATCCTCTTGGCTGCGATGAAAAGAGAACCACATCAATGAAGAAAAGGTTTTTACCAATTGCATCCTTTTCATCCTTACTAATTCGTTTAATCTTCAAATCCAACAATGTTGCTGCGATTGTAGATTGTCTGGCTTTCTCTACTTCTAATTAGACACAGTGTGAACAAGCCACATTTTAGTTATTTAAATAGGTTTTTCTAACAGCTTCTTTTTGTCTAGAGTTTTGTTCTTCAAGCAAGTATATTTATACAGTCCATGATCATTACTAATACAGGTTACTTTACACTGGTAACTTAATGATCTAATGAAAATATTGTAGCTCTCAAAAATAGCTTTCCAAAACATTGGATGGATGAATTAAGAAGAGAAAGAAACTAATCTGCACATTTTCTTCTTAGTAGTATAAGGGGCCACTTATATGGAGTTGTCCTTAGGCTTGAATTTTTTTAAATTTTAAATTTAATTTTTTTAATTAAACATTCCTTTATCCAATAGCACTGCAATTTTTTAAAAATATGTACAATGTAAATAATCAAGCTTTTTTTGTCTTTAGATACTTTGTAAATCAGATTGATAGCTTATTAAATAATGAGATTCCACTGAAGATGAATTCTACGTATGAGTCAATATTTGAGATGTGATATTTTTATGGATTTTTCTCCCTTTTGTCTATATTGCTTGATTGGGAGCCACTGTATCCCAAAGAACTATGGAACATTTTAGAAGGGAAGCTATATTTTTATGACAATTCTTATATGGATTTTTTACAAGGCTTTGCTTCCTTACATTGTAAAATTGTTTTCATAAACAAACAAATGAAAACTAGAGTTGGGAATGGTGAATATTATCATATATTCTTATATTTTTATACGTAGGCACAAGACATCTCATGGCTGTTGGAATTAGTATTAAGTAATCAGGTTATAGCCCTGGAACAGTAACATAATATGGATGTTAGGAACTTGTCTTATTCTCTTTTCTAGAAATCTGTACTTAAAAGGTCCATTGGGTAAATACTGGGGCTTCTCCATTAATAGCTGCTTGGAAATAGATAAGTTTTGTTCCTTTATTGTTGATGGCACCCTTGAATGTGAATATTAATAAATGTTTTTCTCAACCATAGCTTTTATTTTTATATACTGTCTTACACTGGAATTACTTCAACATGTAGTTGATTAGGTGAAGTATTAGCTATTTCTTTATGTTATTTCATTTTTTTCCTCATAATATATGAAATAGAAAAGAACTCGGCAAGAATAATAGTTTTTTATTCATTGTTGAACATGCTGTATGGCATATAGCAACTGTGTGGAAAAACTGGCTTAAAGAACTGAAATTGTTCAGTATTATAAGCATCCCTCAGCAAGCAAGAAAAGAGGAAAAAATAAAAAATGGAAATATAGAACAGTTCCCTCCCATTTAAATTCTGTATAGTCTTATATTTATAAACTGATGGTAAAATAATCACCTAGTAATGTGCCTCATCCAGTAAAGCCTTTCAGTAGATAATAGAAATGACATGGAATAATTCCTGAGACATAAATATGCATCTCCAGTAGTCAACTTTGCTTCGAATGCATGAGAAGGAAAACTGGTGATTTTTCGTTATTTGATTTGTGATCATTTCTAACTATCGATGATTGTTACAAGTCACTAAAAAAGATGTAATGCATCCCAGCTTTTTTCTTTGCTTAAGGGATCAGAAATGCACTATGGCACTGTTTCTCAACCTTAGCAACTTTAAGATGCGTGGACTTCAACTCCCAGAATTCCCCAGCCAGTGTCCTGTCCTGTCTTGTATATAATTTAGTTTTGTTTATTCTGGTAAATTTGCATTGAACATTTAAAGCATAATTAAGTTTGTAGACCAGGCATACAGCTTTGAACATGTATGCCCTGTTCTTCATAACTATTGCTGCAAAATGACCATATCTCAATACCATTGGCTAATCTTGAAAAATTTAACAAGGATAGGCTTGGATAGGAAATAATCAGAAAATCCCAAGGCTAGAGATTAAACTGAAAAGTTGAAAAGGGCAGGGAAACATTTCAGTTTTGTTTCTAAGAATGCTTCAAGCAAATGTCTATGAAATCACCCAGAATCAAGCACAACTTAAAGTATTAGGATGATAGGATTACATTGTGGATAATAAAATCTGTATTTGATTTTTTGCAATAGGTGTAACATTTACATGCATGTAGAATACCAACCTACAACTTTTTTCACTATCATACTTGAATTCTGATATAATCCAGGGTGCATTCTGGAGCAATAGATGAATTAATGATATTGATGTGACACAGCAGAGAGTGTATTACATGTTAAGATGCACAAAGCAATGAATCCCTTTGTTATGTTTTTGTTGCCCTTTTAATGTCTAAGAATCTAGAGGTTGCTGAACAAGAGAAATTACTAAATATTAGAAGATGGGTTTTAAAAAACTACAGAAAACATTTAGTAAACAGATGCAACAAAGCCAAATAATGGTATTAAGATTGTTAAAATGGTGTTTTATAGATCAATCGGTAGTAACAGATTTATTCCTTTATTCTGCTGCTGAAAGCATGCATTTTGAAGTCTTTCAAAATGTATGATGATTAGAAAAAAATAGAGACACTGATTACTATTTAAGTGTTTTGCTATATGCTGAATGAGTGTACTGGATTTTTCTTGGCTATTGAAACAGGAACATTTTTAATCAAGTAAACGTTATTTCATTGGCATGAATGTAACAGTGTCTAATAAGGACAATAAGAGGCTTATAAGGTAACTGTGACAATGCACCAATGCTGTAAACTGTATGCTAATGTAAACATGTATATTTCCTGACTTCAAGTAAATGTTAACTGTTAATATATTTTTATTTTAGTGGCTTAATATTACAAAATATTGTAATAAAATGAGTGTATGGAATTAGTTATAAAAACTGCAATGCAGTCTGTTGTGGTGATAAGTATCACCAGCATTGTTCCAAATATCCTTCTACCAGTTTGGTGCTTCCAGATATATTTGGGGCTACAGCTCCCAGAATTCCTGGGCAGCATAGCCAAGATGAAGAATTCTGGAATTTGCAGTCATAAGAGATACGGGAACTATTTGATTGATGAAGGCTAATTATGAGGCAATTTTGCTATTCGGGCTCTGCATGCTTTGGTGACTCCAAATTCCATTTTGTGAACATAACATCCATGTTTATTAAAGCATCTTGACATTTTTAGGGATTCTGGCAGGCCTGAAAAAAAGATTGCCACTGCTTAAAGGAATCTGCTTATTAAAAATTAGTGAAATTCTTAAAGCAGAGTTACCTTTTATTCAAGCTCCCATAGAAGCTGGATAAAGCTCAGGCCATTATAAGAAAGAATAGAGAGGTGCTGTACTCATACAAGCCTCAAGCACTTTTGAAGTGTAATTATTGTACCCCACAGCTGTCATTGAATTTAACAATATCCAAAATTAATTCCACTGACATTACCCAGACTTGTTCCAGGGAATTCCCAAACTCTGGAGTACCCATGGAGTTACCAGTTGTGGAAGAATGTGTTCTACCAATGGTATCTCTTCAGCTGGCAGATGGAATTGGATATCATCTGTTGCAGAGATGTGATGGCACTTCCTAAAGCTGCAATGTACTATGGAGATAAAAGCCACCTGATTTTTATACTTGCTTGAA
Source organism: Ophiophagus hannah (assembly GCA_000516915.1). Taxonomy (NCBI): domain Eukaryota; kingdom Metazoa; phylum Chordata; class Lepidosauria; order Squamata; family Elapidae; genus Ophiophagus; species Ophiophagus hannah. The sequence goes on along the minus strand of AZIM01001301.1, from coordinate 103,635 downwards.
GTTCTTTCATTATTCAAGTGCATCAGTCCAATTTACTTTTTTCTAATGATTCAATAGGCAACTATCTTGGCACAAGTCATTATCTGTGAGAGTACAATTCAGATCCATCAGATTAGCAAACTTGGGCATGATAACCAATATTCTCTATGCGTTGCTTCCCCCCCCCCTTTGCAGAAAAAGATAAGTTAGTAGAGATTACTAACTACACAACTCAATGGTAGTTTTTTCCATATGTTATAAGTTTGCCCAAAAGTATTTAAATAAAAACTTTTAATCCTTGAGTAAGTTTGAGAGTGTTTTCACCCTGATTTAACAGCTCAGATGCAACTTGTATCAGCCTTATGACAAGTAAGGTACAGACTAAACAAATGAAACTTGAATATTGCGTGTGTTAAATTGTGAAGCTGTTTCACTGTCCTTTGAGAAAGAATTAGAAAATCTTGCACCGTTTATTTGCTTACCAAAAATAAAGTTCACTTCTTACTTACTTTGCATCGAGTTATGTTTTATATACGAGAGCCTTATGCCAATTTGTATATTTGCTTTTAGAAGGGAGGGGGACAGCAAGAGTTCATGTTTCTGTTTGTCCCTTACAGTTATTTATTTTCAGTCAAGACTCTTGTTTCTTTAAATCGTTAAATGTTTGTTACCCTTCTTGCATTTTCCTCCACTGCATCTCTTCTGATATAGATATATTTCAGACTGGTTACTGATGTGTATCCAAGAATAAAGCATAGGCAGAACAGACACAAAGACAGGATTTTCCACTAGTCAGTCTGATATCAGCACACATACAAACACTCCTCCCTAATTGGGACTTCAGCTGAACAGGAAATCATACGACACTGCTTTCCACTGGAAAGAGATGAGACTACTCAGTTTCACACCTTCAGCTTTTGTTTAACTCTTAATCAACCCCCCCCCCCTTTGGAATGCTCCAATACCTGCTTACATCTTGTACTCATCAAAAGCAAATGCAATTATACTGCAGCCTGCAACAGGCATCTAGCTGACAATATCTTGAAATTTCTTTCTCTCCAATCTCTATCCTCTGATAGGGAAGCGGCTCAAGGAAAAAGATCGTCTACTAAAATCACTTTTTTTTCTTCCCATCTCCCTTGGATAATAGATTGGAGAGGAAGGAATTTCAAGAGATAACTGTAACAGGTCACCAATACAATCACATTGCTTTCAATAAGAGCAAACAAATTACTTTTGGCAATCCCTTTTACTCCAATTAATCTGTTCTGGACTGTTGTAATGGTGATCACTTAGCCTTTCCATTAAGTGGGGTGATACTGTTTTAGCTGTAAGCCAAGAGTTGCATGACTGGCACCAAAGAAGACAACTAGCATCCCATTCAGGGAAGTGAGGCTGAAGCAGCCATTGGTTTCTGGCTGGTGAATGAGGGGTGGCAATGGCAAACCACCCAAGGGACTGTTAGGACCATACTCTTAAGAATCATTCATGTAAAGGAGGTTTGACAAACACCTTTGTTTAGCCATATTTTTTATTGATTTTACAGTACAATCAAGATACAATTTAAAATGATTCTTTTTTAGGAAAGAAAAAAACATAATTCCAAGTTCTGAATTTCTGAAATGCTCACTAGTTTTTACCTGTGACCACGAATAAAAATTATTATTACAAGAATTTGGCAATACACAGGGAAACCATACCTATACCAAAGGAACGAAGACAGATAGGAAATGGAAATGACCCTGCTTCATGCAAGTAATTAAACAGCAATTTTCCACAATAAGAACATTCCTTGTATAGGTCTGGAGTGCAATATTTAAGCTAATACATCAAATAAAGAACTTCATAAATAAGGTCCACAGAGTACCACAGCTTTTAGATTTCAGTCACAACTATCCATAGCTATTCAAAGAGAAGATCCTCATCTTTTTCTTCTGCAAGCAAATTAGCAGGTTCTTGCGCTCCAGCAGCCTTCCGTAATTCTTGCAATTTATCATTTTTCTCTTTCAGTATCTTTTTCTTTTCTTGGATCTTCTTTAATCTGGGAGGCATATGAGATCAACTTTAGTGATTTTGTTATTCATCCTTTTAGAATGGAAATGTAAGATAAGTACAATATTATCCAAATTCCCCTCCCTCCCCATTTATAGAAAGGATAGGAAAAAACATCACAATGTCACATGACAGCAATGTGACACTGAGTTTGACACCCATGCTATACACCATCTAAAGCAGTGGTGGGATTCAAATTTTNAAATCACCAGTCAGAGGTGGTATTTGCCAGTTCTC
>AZIM01001301.1:45562-65662 GCA_000516915.1 Ophiophagus hannah | reverse complement strand
AGTTCTTTGCTGTTTCCAGGGCAGGCCCGCGGGCCAGATCTAAGCACCCTGCGGGNTCCCTTTTCGCTGGCAGAGGCGCCATGAGCCAGTTCTTTGCTGTTTCCAGGGCAGGCCCGCGGGCCAGATCTAAGCACCCTGCGGGCCAGATCTGGCCCNNNGGCCTTGAGTTTGACACCCCTGTTGTAGATCCATTGTAAGTGATATTCAGTTGATTTTTACATTTTCAGAACCGTAACTTTTTTTTTAATATCCTGGCTTTTTGTTTTAATCTCCAATGGGCATGATGTAGCAAGTATTTTGATGATCTGTTTGAAGCTCAGTACATATTTCCACCTTTTCAGTAGGCGTGGTAGGAGGGCAGTTATGTTGATCTTTGGTAGCTAAAATTCAGGAAGAGTGTAGTAACATGTTTTCCAACTAACATCTTTTATAGAAGGCAAACTTTTGTCAGCTCACTTCAACAAATGCAAAGTGCAACTAAACTGATATAGGATTTATATTAGAATGATGGAATGAGTTGGAGAGGGAAGGGAAGGTTGGTTATGCACATGAAGATTACACAAGAGACTGATCAAAAGCACCTAATCAGTTAATAATTGTAATGTATTAAAAGTGTATTGTGTTTGTTGAGATCTTTTAAGTTAACCTGAAAACTTTTGGTATATTCGAATTCTGCAACTCTTCACTTAAAGTCTCATTCCCCCCTCCCCAAATAGTCACTTTGAGATCTGCAATTGAATCTCCTGAGAGATACTTTCAATAGTGGCATTTTATGACATTTTGTCATAATTGATTTTTGGCATGAAAACAGTTTTCTACTGTAACAGCATAACGCTTTCGATTCCTACATTTTGAGCTGTGAAAATGGTGTCTAATGCTACCAAATGAGAGATACTGAAGAGTTATAGCATTTTTTTTGTCCATAACAGCTTTTTGAGAAAAGAAAAAAGAAAATTAAAAAAGGTTACATCTGAAGGATGATCTGTGCCTGAACACATTCCACCTCAAAATAAAATTCTGTCAGCTAGACAGAATGATTATACAATAGAAGGCTTCTCTGAAATCACACATGGCAGTATATTGTAAGAATTTAATGATTTCTCAGAACTTTATGGAAAATCCAAACAACACTGTGATCTATTCATAAACAGGCTGGCTTTTCCCACTGCTACATGGTTTTCAGCCATAAATCATCCAGTGAGAATTAAAAGGGCTTCAATCAAATGGACCTCAGACAGCCATGCTTTCTTTCCTTGAAATAGATATCTCTTGTAAAAGAAAAAGAGAGAAAATGTATGATGATTCTGTCGGCAGTCTTGTGAATCAGGAAGGGTAGTTATATAATGCAGAACATGTACCAGGACAAAAGTGCCATTTTTCAACAAGTATATACAGGAAAATGCATGCCTAAAGTACCATGGGAGGAGCTGTTCCTGATAATGGTGGATGAGAGTCTGAAGGCACCACTCCTTTCTCACTTCGTTTATTTTCCATTTCTGCTTCCAAAGCAATTCTTTTCTCTCCTGTCTTCAGCACCTTTCACACTTTCCTAGAAGTTCTGAAAGAAGTGCACATCAAGAAACAGAGAAAGGGAAACACCCAGTCTTATTGCTGTCCAGATTTTTGAGGAGAAATAAGATATAATACACTTTTTACAAGGAGAGAGTTCGGGATTTTTGTCCAGTTGCAGTTTGAAAAACAATGAGGAAATGCAGGCTAATACCACAAACAATATTACCATCTGAACTCTTAGTAAAATTCCATGAAGAGGGTGGGGCAATTTCACCATCAATTTAACATTTAATCTGAAAGTATTTTTTAACAGGTTAAACACATCTCCACCTAATTTCCAGTGAATATGAGCTGGTTGTTGTTGCTTTTTTCTTTCAGAATGCAATACCTCTATTATTCAAAATCTTTTAGTTTTTATTATAATATATATCACCTGTAACAGTAAAGAAACAGTTGGGTATAGTGGTTAAAGGTGCAAGATTGAAAAATGGGAGACTGTAAGTTCTAGACTAGTTGTAGGCAGGAAACCAACTGGTTGTCTTTGAGTCAGACACACACAGCTCTAGGAAGAAGGACATAGCATATCATTCCTTTAAAAAATTCAGTTGCCAGGAAAACTGCAGGGACTTGTGCAGACAGTATCCTGGAAACAAGACTTAATTCGAAGGCATTAAAAAAGAAAAATAGTGGCATGGATTGTAAATGTGAGTGGGGCAATATTGGTTATATTCATGCTATGGTTTTAATGAACATTGTAATTACTTTTATGCATCAGTGTTCTGCTCTAAAATACAGATCTCATATTGCACCCATGGGTTATTTTAATAGAAGCATAAGGGGAAAACTTAAATAAGTATAACAGCCCCGGTGGCTAGGATTTTGTTCAAAGTTCTATCAATCAGAAGTGTATTAATGCAATAAGTTATGAGTTGGAATGAATAAACATGTTGCTTCGTGTAATTAGCCTAGCAAGTAGAGCTGCTTTTGAGCAGCTTCAGAAACCACTATTTTTTGGTTTTTTTATTGTTTGCAGGGTCACGTTGTCCCCAATTGGAAAGCAAGGTGGTTTGTTCTTCTCCAGGACAGGCTGCTCTATTACAAAGTGGTGGGAGGAAAGCAGGAGTCTTCTCCCAAGGGAAGGATTTTTCTGGATGGCTGTACGATTACCTGCCCATGTTTGGAATATGAGAACAGGCCGGTAAGTCCCATGTTGGATTCTTTGCTTAGTTCCCTTACTACTGTGTTGACTTTAAAATGAGAAAAAGCAATTAGGGAAGAGAACAATCTAGGTTTTGTAAATGAGTTGGCATAATATTCTGAGAAAGCTGCTTTCTTTTCAAAGAGGACTCCCAAAAATTTCATAGCTCTGTTTTGACTTACATAGCTCTAAGAAGATGTATATATTACAGCAGGGGAAAAAGCGGGGGATGGGCAAGTCAGGGGAAAAAAACTTTCTAACGGTTGGAATAGTTCAACTGGGAAACCAGTTACTCACTGCAAGACTGAACTCTTTTACTGGATGTGCTGAAACAAAGGCCAGACATCTATCTCTCTGTGATGCTTTAACTGGGATTTTCCCCCAGTGAGCACTTCCAATTCTATTACTGTATTTTATAATTCTGACCTAGTGAATCCAGTCAATGTAGCCAATCACTCTTTAGTCATTAGACATGATGTGCCTTAATTTAGGTTCTCACACTAACTAAGGTGATTTGATGGCCTAATCTAGCTGATCTAATCTAACCAATTAACCTAATCCAATTTTAATGTACAGTTCTCCCCCAAGCCACAAAAATCTAGCTGTTGTCTATTAGTTTAGGCTTGTTGTGTTGCTTCCCTGCAGCTCCTGCATATTGCAGATCTGTTGGATAATTTAAGGTTGCATTTTCTGATTAGTAAGATGGAAGGTATAGGTAGACAATCTGATAAATTTTCAATCGTTTAGCAGGGACTGTTTTCAAAGCTACAAATCAGGAGCAGGGAAAGAACGATTGAAATAATTTTCTCATTCAGATTCAACTGAAAGCTATACCAAAATTTGTATGTTAAGCTAATGATGTTCCTTGAATCCGATGAGCTTTTCAGCCTACTGATCTTGGAATGCATGGGATCCCATCTATTTTTAAAATATTATTATTATTATTATTATTATTATTATTCTGTCTCTTGCTCATTTGGCTAATTTATTTAATGGGGGAATGTCTTGCTTTAGCAATGAAACATAACTCTAAGTTGGGGTCAAATAGATGTGTGCTGTAAGGCACTTTCCTTTATGGCTATTCCTATAAACCCTGCTTCTTGTGCTGTTCTTTTGCAGTTAGTTATTAAGCTAAGGACAAAAACCAACACAGACTATTTCCTTGACTGTTGTTCTCGAGAAGAGCGTGACATTTGGGCTTTGGATATCACGGGCGCTATTCATGCTGGCAATCCAGTGCAAGTTCAGCAACTTCATCTCATGAGAAACTCCTTCAAACTTCCTGCGAACATCAGTTTGAAGTACGTGGTAAATAAGTTCTCAGTCTGTTTTTGCATGCTGCTGGTTTAGACTGAAAACAACGAGCACTGTTTTCTGTATGTCAGGAATGAGAAGCCGGTAGTTCTTGTCACTGAGCCAACCATCTCTGCAACACTAGGCTTCCAAGCCAATGGCAAGGGATGCTTAATATTGTAGCTCATCCACATCTGAAAGGCTATACGTTTCTCACCTCCTCTGTGCATGTACCACAAAATTTCCTGTACATACACTCAACATTTTCTGATGCCTTTCCTCAGCATCACTCATTTAGGAATCCAGCCTAGTCTTCCATACTATATCATAACATTTTGTGATGCAATGTAATGAAGCACAAATAATGGCTACTGGCAATAGAAGATGGCCATCCCTTGGAAGAAATTGACGAATTCCACTTGCATGTAAGCAGAACTGGATTCCAAACACATTCTGAGTATTTTTGGATTGAAAACATGCTATTAACTGAAAACAGTGGAATATGGCTACATTCGCAAAACTGGTTCTTCTGTTTCTTTATCACTGACCCTCTCTTGATTTTTTTTTCTTCCAGTAATATTGTGGACAAAATGTATGACAGCAGCAGTGGAATCAAGATAATGCCCAACACCAGACAAGGCAGCTTGTATAAAGAAAGCTTTACAGGTACACATGTCACCAATTTTGTTCTTCATTATGCTCCTCTACAGACACATTTTCTACCAGAAAACATTTTCAGAACCTGTTTTAATTATCAGATGTGTGAAAAATAATAAAGAATGCATTTTCAATCTCTTTTGTTCCACTGCTTGCAAACCCCCCATACCCCAAAGATGGCTCATTTCAGAAATTGCATGGAAATATGCTTTAGAATATGAAGCTACCAGGGCAAGTATGTTAGTGGGTAGAGGCCTAAATTAAATCTGACAGATTCAGATTCATCTCCCTAATCAGTTATGAAACTCACTAGGAACTTCTGCGGAAAAAATGGAGAACTGAAGACAGCTCCATTAAGTGTGGAGCCAACAACCATGGCAGAAAGAAGAGTCAGCAAGTAGACCTGCTCTTCAAAATTCTTCTCTGGACACAAAGGGGACTTGAGATTGCACATACATACTCTATACACTTGTTCCTCATGAGTAGTTTGCAAGACAATGGTGGGTTTAGAACTCTAGAAGATGAGAGAACAGCCATCTTGGTCAAACCAGAACCTGCCTCTTCAGAAGAATGCTGAGTTTACAAACATCCTCTTCTAATCACTTTCAGAGATTTCTTATTTCAGCTATTAGGAACTTTTGGATTGAAAAGTCTGGAAAAATGGATGATTTTGCTTCAGTACTTAGCAAAAGAAGTTGTGAATAGAATTTAAGTAAGTTTTTTTTCATAAAATAACTTTTTTTTAATAAACAGAAAAAAGGTGATGTTTTCCAAAACTTTGCTTTTGAAAAATTACAAATGGACTATGGGTCCATATAAATTTGAAATAAGAATCCTTCCCATGGGAAAAATGTTTTTGTATTTTAATTAAAAAACACAAGATTTTAAAAATTGGAAAGAGAACTAGAAGGAATTAAAAATAACAAAGGAGAACATTTAAATTTAACTTATTAATACAGAATGGAGCAATATATTTTAACTGTGGACATACTGAAGGATATTTTTGAACAATGGACCCAGAAGTTAATCTTAAGTGTGTCTGCTTTATACCTCCTTCTGTATTTTTTTTAACCATTTATTGGGGAATGTATGTTGGCAGCAACCATACAGTATATCCCCACTGTTACCTAGCTTGCTTCAATCTACATTTTTCAGGAAGAATGTAGTTGAATTTATTCAGAAAGCTTTTAATACATAATTAAATCTTCCAAAGGACTTAATGATAACTTTTTTAATTTATCAGAAGGACATAGTATTGCTGTCTCCCTTTCTACCTGTCTTGGAGATCAGATGACAGTAGATATTGTTTGTCTGATTAACTCCATTTCTTCCTTTCAGGCTCCATACTGGTGGATTGGTTGATTTCCAATAGCTTTGCAGCTTCCCGGATTGAAGCAGTCATGCTGGCCTCTGTGTTGATGGATGAAAATTTCATTAAACCTGTGGGAGTCCGCAGCATTGAAGCCATGAGGAATGGAGATTTGACTGAGCAATTTTTAGATGACTCTACTGCCTTGTATGCATTTGTAAGTGATGCAAACTCTGAAAGCTGAACCTCCTCCTCTATACAGATGAGGTTCAAAAGTTAGCTGTGTGAATTTACTTTGTACAGTCAAATAGAAAAAAGTAGGCAAACAAATGATAAAATTTTGATAAATGACTTGTACTTTCTAAAGCTTTCAATGCTTTTATCTAAGATTATGACATTAATTGGACTTTGCATAGGTGTGAACAAGCCTAGATAGATTTGGGTGTAATATAACCCTGGAGAACACTGCTCACAAGGATGAAATATCTTCATCCTTGTGAACAGTGTTCTCCAGGGTTATATTTACATTGAAGTCTTACTGTGTAGGCTTGTTCACACCTATGCAAAGTCCAATTAATACCGTAATCTTAGATAAAAGCACTGAAAATCTTTGGATTGTGCATTTTTGCTACTGTGATTGCTTGTCAGGATGTGCGTTAGGAAAAACAATTAAGGACTGAAAAATTGCTCCTGGTGGGCACCAACTTATATTAATAAACTATCTTCTTATCTTTGGATAAAAATAGCAACAGCAGCCAATGGCCAGCTCTGGATTTGCCTGCCATTTTAATTTCCCAGACTGTACTATGAAAAATAATTAAAATGGCTGAGGAGGAGGAGGAGAAGGAAAAGGAGAATTGCTTGGAGATCAAAGCTTGTAAAAATGAATGAAAATCAATCATGCTAAAGGATGAAATCAGTATTTGCAAAACTTGTACTGACTCTTTAGTAACATAGTTCAATGCTTTTGTTTTTACTGCAGGCTGAAAGCTATAAGAAAAAAATCAATACTAAAGAACAGCTCAGTATTAACATACTTGAACTGAGTGGCACAATTTTAAAGCAAGGCTTTTTAATAAAACAGGTAACCATGACTTTAGAATCTCAAGATAATCACGGGATGGGGATGAGGCAATATTTTATTGGTATCTTCTAAAGCTCTTTTTGAAATAAAATGGCTTTTTAATAGAAAACCCTCACAATTTAATTAATGTACAGTTAGCAAATTAACTAACACATGAACTAGACTTAGATGGTAACTAATTGAAACTCTGCCCGCTAAGTTTCGGTTAAAAGGAAGTGTTAGAAATAGAGAATAAATAGAACCAATCTTCTAATCACAATATTTGACTTAATGAACACATAGTTTTCCTCTCAATCTGATACAGAAAATGACAGCCAAGCATCATTGTCTTGTTTTTGGCATGGCAAAATTTCTATGCAGCACAGTCTACACCAGAAGGCAGGCCATTGGATCACACATAACTTCTGAAAGCTTAGGGAGTGGCCCTCACAAGCCAGTAAAATTTATTTACAAATTGTAATTTATAATATGACAGGTAGGGGGAAATTATTCAAGTACATGGCTGAAGAACAATCTTATTTAATGATATTTAATTTTGTTGTTAAATATAATTAAATAAAATCTAGTCTTATTGTGAATTCAGCCATTGGTTTGGGGACTTGAAAATTTTAGGCACCCCTGATCTACACTCATTCAAACAACTTGGGGGACTGTGGTGTTTCCTCACACATTTACATATACAAATATTTCTAACCATATCATTTATGGCAGCTTCTTACTGAAATCAGTAGATCAACTGTGGTCTACCACCCCCTAACTGACCTTCACCACCTTCTTGTGATCTCACAAGGTAACTTGTGCTACACCCAACCTCAAGAAGAAGGCCTTGAGTGCCAACAGCTGCCTCACAGTCAGTCCAGGTGTGCTTTGTCAGCAGTAGATGTAAGAAGATATTAAAAATCAGTTAGGGACAGAGGGGTAAGGACCATGGAGTGCAGGGGAGCAAAAGGACCTAGATGGGGTGGGGAGATAGGTAAGTGGGGCTTGTTGAAGCACATCCTGAGGTTTCAAATGCAAGAGGGGGTTGCCAAGTGCCTGAATTTTTTTATTCCATGACCACAGGAGCTCTTCAACAGCTATAACTCTGGAGCATAAGTATCATTTGTTCAGCGTCATCCTAACTTTCAAACAGTGCCTGAATGAATGGTTACTAAGTGAGGACTACCTGAACTATCCCTTAGTTTGTCTTTCTACCTGTGGCTGCTTCTGCAGTGATAAAAGGGAGTAAACAGATAATGCCACATTCTTTCTCTACTATTCACAATTACAAAAGATCTGTGTTTTGGAAAAAGAAAATTAAATTTATTTTCCAACTTTCAGGGGCACAAAAGGAAGAACTGGAAAGTCAGGTGCTTTGTCCTGAGGTCTGATCCTGCTTTCTTACATTATTATGACCCCACAAAGGTGAGACAATGGCATTGCAATCTTCAAAACTCCCTACAGGGGTGCCCTTGGGGAATGTTCCCCCTCCCTTCCTAAATGCCTTAACACTGTTGCTGATGGGTAGGAGGAATGGATTTCAGTAAGGTTGGGGCGGGATTCCTTGATTTAGGATCATACTGGATCCTAAATGGCCCACAATACTTCCTGAGTAACTTGTACTGTGCTGTAGTTCATCTCCATATTAGTTGTAAATCAATGTGCCAATTAAATACAGAATCTAAAAAGTAGCTTAATCCAGGGGTCTCCAGCCTTAGCAACTTTAAGCCTGGGGGACTTCAACTTCCAAAATTCTCCAGCCAGCAAAGCACCCATAATGCACTACGTGTGCGACCCCCCCTGCCCCCCCTGCTCACTGTGCGCATGTGTGCATGTGTGTGCAACCCCGTGAGCCTCTGCACATGCATGCACATCTCCCATACATGCCTTGCCCCCCCACATGTGTGGCAGATACCCAACAATCAACTGGCTGGTAGTAGGCGCACGCGCATGCGCAGTGCACCTGATCTGGGGCGATGGCTCACGTGCTGGCAGAAATGGCTCTGCGTGCCACTTCTGGCACGCATGCCATAGGTTTGCCATCATGGTCCTATAGTCTATGCTGCTTGTGTTTGAGATCTGGGCAAACTCAGATGATGCCATGATGTCTCATTTATGATGTGTCATTGCTTAGTGACAGAGTTGCTTGTTTCAGTTGTGCTCATTTAACAAGGTTTACTGTAGTCCTATCTTTTAAATCTTCCAACTCTCCTAACCTTGTGAAGAGACCTTTTTGTAGGAAGTCTGACCTTATCCCAACTCCTAGTTTCTAACTATCAGGTGGCCCTTACACTCTTTTGAACAAAAATACAGTCCCACCCATAAACCACTCTGAGCTTTTGCTTATGACAAAATAGCTACACAACACAACAAGATGGGGAGAGGAACCTAAGAGATTTTAAACATTTCCTTGTGCATAGGTGGTAAGAATGTTTCTTTCTCCAGAACCATTGTGATGGTTCAGGGCATGGCTGTGATTCTTTGCTACTGGTTCTCAGTGTTGTGAGTCAGCAGAAGACAAGTTAAGTCCAGACTGTCTTCAGACTGCTTTTTAAAGGACTGGGAAAAAAGTAGAATTGTTGGCAGCATAGGAGTGCCTTCAGGCAATGTAAAGTGTTTGTGAAAGTGCTATTTAATCCCCAGATTGTTGAAACCCTTTAATCAACTGTGGAGACTATACTTAAGGCCTAATGTGTCATGGCAATCTGCTGCTGCTATTCTCAGCTTGTGGAAACTAAAATCTGTGACAAAACATTGTCACTGCTTTTCAGTTTCAGTTTCTGCCAAGCTGACAATGACAACCACTTTAAGGTATCCTGAATCACATGTGGCAGAGCTTATAAGGCAGTGTCGACATTACCATGGTTTATCATGTCATGCAAACATATGCCTTTTTAAATACCTACTACAGTCAACAATTGGGAAAGAACTACAGAGCATCTTCTCAAATAGAGGCAGATTCAAGCAAAACTTTCCTTGCTTGGGTCAAATTTGTTGAATGGAATGTAACATTTTGATTATTTGCTTTACTCACATTGATCCACTTTTTTTTTCTCCTATAGGAAGACAACAAACCCGTTGGGGGATTTTCTCTCCGTGGTTGCCTTGTTTCAGCACTGGAAGACAATGGAGTCCCAACAGGCAAGTTATTACTTTGCCAGATCCAGTCTTACTGTTATTTTGATAGCTTTCTTTTTTTGTTGTTCATTGATAAAGATTAGAATGGTCCTTCATTCATTATTTGCAGGGGCATTGGAAGCAGCTCATATTACCCCCATCCCCCTTCAGCTGCCCTTGTCTCATTTCCAGACCATGTGTAACACAGTAGAGGAGAAGCACAAAACACAGGAGAGCAAATGGAATCAGGATTTTGCCAGCAACTCCTTTTATCACCTAGCAAGGCCTATTTCTGCTAAGGAATGCTTGTGATAAAGAGCTCATCCAATGCATTGGATCTTCTGCTAGGGCCAGTTCTTAGAAGAAGTGGGGGAGGGTGCACAAAATATGGATGCTCCACACCCTGACTCCCTCTCATTTTAGCCATACTATACACAAACAAAGGCACACCTTTCTCAAAGTTGTAGCAAAAGTAGCTGTCCAAAAGGGAAAAGCCCCCCGCCCCCACATTTCTTTAACTCAAAGTTCACCAGGATTGCTTAGGGGAGGACAACCACAGCAGCAGAAATGGCTGTGGTTTCTCTTCAGAAATGAAAAACTTAAGCCACCTTATTCCCAGGTGGAATAAAATAGATTCCAAAAAGAAGCACTGCTTAGTTTCTCACATGGACCATTTGCCTTAGTTGCTCTCATGGACCATTTTGAAAGCATTTTATATATGACTTAAGCAAAGTTCATGTAATGCAGAATGGAAAAGCAGGTTCAGTGTCTTCTACAGTATCTTATTCTGACATTCTCCCTCTGAGAGATTGCTGGTACTTCAGCACTTTTTGTCTTTTGTGTGTGTGTGTGGGGGGGTGTGCCTTTGCGTAAGTTTTTTTTTTAATCCCAGCAACTACCTTGTAAAAGTCCTCATAGTTTTCCTGGCAAGATTTTCAAAACTGGTTTGCCATTGCCTCCTTCCTTGGGCTGAGAGAGAGTGACTGGTCCAAGGTTATCTGGCTGGCTTTTTGCCTCAGGCAAGACTGGAACTCATGGTCTCCCAGTTTCTAGCCTGATGCCTTAACCACTGCACCAAACTGGCTCTCTCTACAGATAGCCTTGACTTATGGACATAATTGAGTCCAAGGTTTCTGTTGCTAAGCGAGATAGTTGTCAATTGTGCCCCATTTTATGACTCTTCGTGCCACCCTTGTTAAGTGAATCACTGCAGATGTGAATCACTGCAGATGCTTCCCCGTGCAATGGTCATAAGTGTGAAAAATAGTCAATAAGTCACTTTTTCAGTGTAATTTTGAACAATCACTAAATGAATGGTTGTAAGCTGAACACTATCTGTATGTCCTATTAAATGACTGTTTTCTTTTCTTTTGCAGGAGTGAAAGGAAATGTGCAGGGCAACCTCTTCAAAATTATCACAAAGAATGATATTCACTACTACATACAAGCTAGTTCCAAGGCAGAAAGAGCTAATTGGATTGAGGCAATCAAGCCACTAACATAGGAGATGTATCAAAGTTGCATTTATGGGACAGTTTAATACAAGGACATAAAAAGGAGCTGGGTTCTTTTTCCTTTTGAGATTGCTGGCTGAGTTGTTTTAGCCTGGCATAGTTAGTACCTGACAGATCTACTATATTTAGGCTTTTTCTCTGAAGCAAGGAAGCATATTATGACACATCCACTTCATCAAAAGTTCCATAAATTCTGACAATATGATGACATGTTGATTGCCTGCACTATTCTGCAGTCTGGAATATGCTGTCCAGAACCCCCATCTGAAATAGAACTAAATTGGCTGCGGAAGAGAAACTAATCTGGAACCAGCATCCTGGAACCAAATCTGGCTCTTTCAAAATGATTTTGTGCAAATTCCTTAACGATCTACTGTATATCTTTATATGTCATACTTGCAGGGTCTCTTTCCCTTCTATTTAACTTGTGGGAAGCTTCAGTGATGACAGCATTATTCGAGAAGGTGAAGACCAAGAATGTTGCTGCTTAGTATTTACATTTTGAAGACAGGAGCAAATTCACCATATTAATACTGCCATGGGTTTCTAACTCATAGTGCCCTAGATTTCCTGAGAGAACAAAGTTTGCTGCTTGCCTCCTGTTCGTAGCCAGGCCCAGCATAACTTTAAATCAATTATCTTGTCAGTCTGACCTGCCCTACAGGATTCCTGTAATGATAAAAAGAGAGACGTACTGAACAGCTATCAGGTGCTACATTGAGGTCCTTGGAAAAGGGACATTTCTATTAAATACACTGGGATGGCAATATGAAAAGTCTCATGTGCTGGCTGCTGTTCTCATACGGTGGGAGTGGAAGAGGAAAAATGTCTTAAAATATAATGCATATATATAATCTGAGCATAAGTTCAGATTTTACTTAAAACTGGTTTTGGAATACTTAGAATTGTTGTTAGAAACAATCAGTTATATTTTTACCATTAACACTGAAATGGTGGACTCTAAATGCCGCCCTGTTTCATTCTCCCCCCCTCCCCAATTCCAATTCCATTCATTGTATATGATCCTGCATGAATGTAAACACTGTGCAGTGATTTAATGTTCATATTTTTATTTTAAAAATAAACCATTTTTTTACTCTTGTATTCCTTAGCTTCCTAAAATTTCTTTTTAAAAAATAACCATCTGGGGACTCTGCGATCACACTAAGCGAAGGCATCCTGAACAGTGCTAGGTTAAAAAGTTGGACAGGTACACCTCAAAGCTGGGTCAAATGTTCCAGAATATAGAATTCTCTGGGAAAATGCTACATCTTCACAAGATGGAAGTTGCATTTTTATAACATCTAAATACTTGTTTATTTTTATGTGATTTATATTCTGCCTTTTGTGTGGGAGCTTGAGACAATACCCATGCTCTGTTGTAAAATTGGAAGGGCTGAGAAAGAGTGATTGAATTTTGTGTAGAAAACCACGTACAGATAATGTTGGAAGAAAACATCCCTCTTAAGATAATAGGAGCCTGGGCGTCTAGGAAAGGATGCTCTCATTGGACAAGTGTGTATAAAATCATTTTGGTAGATTGATAGTAACATCAATAGGATAAAAATGTTTAATTCTTGTAGCACAAACTTGATTCAGCACTGGAATCTACTCTTCCAATCAAATGTTTTTTTGCTATGAGAATGCCCTGATCTTAATTGGAGAGAAAAGTGATGTGAAGTTCAATGCAAGAGAAACATATTGCTTTCAGTTAAATAAAATAGAGATAGTTACACACAATTATTTTATTTTCAGTTTTTTCAACATAGCATACAAATTTACCTGGGAACAAGCTCCAATGAACATAGTGTAGCTTACTTCACAATTTTTAAAAAATGTGCTGAAAACATCTTTATGCATATAATAGTCTTCCTCTTAGAAATTAATATAAAATCTTTGTCCACCTGCAGCTCTCTCATCCCAAAGCTTGCAATCAGATGTAACAGAATGGACCTGCAAGACTCCCAGAATCCTGAACTAAAGTAAAAAAGCAATGTTTAAATTATTTTGGCGGGAGGGGGTGGAATTCTAAGAAAACATAACAGACCAACATTTCAAGAGGCACACATAAAGGCAAAGAAAAGAAAATGCCAAAAGAACTTTTGCCATAAAGCAGTAATGATATGGGATTATTTATTACAGAGATGGAGAATTTAGGACCCTTTGGGCATTGAGTTAAAACTCCTTGGTTCTTTTGCAGTTAGTCATTTTGCCTAGGACTGCTGAATGTTGTAGCTCAACATTGGGAAGGGCATTTATTATTTTCTTCAAGCCACCTTGGTAAGCTTGAGGTCTCCTGAGATTTGCAAAACAGTCATTCTTTGCACAGGCTGCACGCGGTGACTGAAACTACACAACTGCCGTCCGTCAAGCAGGATTCGGATCTGCTGATGTTCACATAAAAGTTCCATCTTAAAATGACAAAAGGCAAAAGAAATTGTTGGAAAGTTGTGCATGCGAACACCTTGCAGATAGTTAAATGTCATGGTACTTCAAGCAAGAACTTATTTCAATATTTAGTGAATTATAAGATATAAGATTTGGGCCATATATACAAATGCACCAGCACTAAGTACTCTTAAAGACAACCAGTTTATCCCAAACAACAGGCTGGGAACTATTGGTCTAGTTTCTCTTCTTCTTGCTCCTGTAGAAGGTAAAGTAGAAAGCAATGTTTTGTATGAATGGGGCCACAAATTCAGTCTCTCCAGGTTAAAGGATGGCGGGGAACTTCTGTCATCCATCACATATCCAATAACTCTGAGAGACTTACGATATAACTTCCTGCAGCTTGGAACCACACTTTTTTCGTCAATATTTTTGTCCTGGTTTATAGATTTTAGAATTCTTGCAGAGTGAAATGTGAAGAGTGAAAGGATTTG
This sequence comes from Ophiophagus hannah, assembly GCA_000516915.1. Classification (NCBI taxonomy): domain Eukaryota; kingdom Metazoa; phylum Chordata; class Lepidosauria; order Squamata; family Elapidae; genus Ophiophagus; species Ophiophagus hannah. Next base: position 51,117 of record AZIM01001301.1, on the reverse strand, counting down.
AAGAGCTGGAGAATGTTGCTGTTGAAGATTTGGAGGATTGTCAGTTAACAATGGGAATTAGGTAACATAGATTTTTTTTCTTTTTACAACCCCTTAATCCTGTTATTCAGGATGGAGTCAGAGCGACTGAATGGAGCTGAGCATCTTCTGGTCAGATGCCCTTCCTGACACCTATGTGGAGTTCACAGCAGATATTTTATCTTTGTGCCTCATAAACATCTCCCGCTGCCTAGTATAGAACTCTCAACCTTCCGAGTGGGAGGCGAACATCTTTACCTCTAGGCCACCACGCCGCTCAGGAATTAGGCAACACAGATTGCCAGGCATAAACTTATTAGAATGTGCAATACTTCAAATCTGAAGATACAAAGAGTCTTCAGAATACATAGGGCACAATAACAGGAAAAGATACAGCTGCTTTAAAGAGTTGAAGTTTGATGCTAAGTCACCTATTTGCCTTTGAATCTTTGAATCCAAAGTTATGCACAGTCCTAAGACTCTCTCTGTGTGTGCGTGTGTGTGTGTAAGAGAGAGAAAGAGAGAGAGATTACCTTAAATGAGTCCTCTGCTGTAAATGGAAAGTAGGGAATTGTCTTTTCCTCCTTGCCCCATTTCCCAGCAATTTGCGAATTCCGGACAATGGATTTCTCACTAAAGCTGACTACAAGTAATAATCCAATATCCCTGGTTGCGTGATCATCCTTGGGTTCACAAAGCAAAGTCACTGAAAAACTACAAGAAAGTAATATGCATTAATTCAGGGGTCTCCAACCTTGGCAAAGTGAAGTCCGCCAAGCTTCAAGTTGCCATGGTTGGAGACCCCTGCATTAAAAATCTGCATTACAGATTTTAGCAATGCAAAATGACAGCATATGATTTATAAAGAGCTATTCTTTCTCTTTCTCTCCTTCCTAATATTCCATGCCACCCATTATCACCAGGGTCTAAGGGATGTACAAAACATTTAAAACAATCTGTACAATAAAACACCATACTTGCCCTGGAATAAAATAACCCCTCAAATATGAAGAATCTATACAAGAAGTAGCATCTTCCCAACCATTAAAATTTGAAATTCCACCTTAAAAGTTTTCCAACCATGTGCACATAGTCATTTATTTCCACAATATGTTGATGATGATGTACTCTACCAGCAATAAAAAAATCAATTATATTTCTCCTAACTCAGCCCTGTTAGTATAATACTAAAAGTGAATGAAACTCATAGCCAAAAAATGACTACAATTAAACAGCAAAGTCTTGCATGAATGATTCCAGATCAAAATCTCCGAGCAATAGTAAGCAAAACTATTCAGTTATTTTTACTCCTCTTAACTTGTGGGTGAATATGGAAAGAAAATAGCTGGGAAAAAATAGCTGAGGAAAAAAACCCCAAGGAACTGGAAATGAAAAATAAAGAGGAAGGCAAAAATAGAGGGCTCATTACAGATTTATCTGCAACATTGTTTGGATTATCCATATGATTCTATCGATCAGACAGGTTACAATTTGCACAATACAAACAAATAGTATAAAAGACACGGGATGGTGATCTAATTTTGTGTAGTATGATATAAATCTGATTTTTGATGTAATAAAAGCAGGAAATAATCCCCTTTTGATTAAAAATAAATAAATTGACCTGTTACACCCACCAGAAGTATGCCATTTGAAAACATGTATTTGTGGGCTTTGGTGCAAAAATCCAGATAATCACTAGAAGACAGCAAAGCTTTCTCAAATGCTTTAAATCAGTAGTTCTCAACCTTTTCTTCACCACAGACCCCTTTAAATACCTTTTGTGGCCACGGACCATGGCCACGAACCAACCAAGACTTTATTCAAGATCTAAATCATAACATTTCTTAAAGCCTTTCGGACCCCGAGCATTCACAGATCACAGGTTGAGAACCACTGTTTTAAATCATTGCTGCTATCTGGTAAGGAGGTGGATTCTTGCCAGTCAGATCTAATAATATTAATGGTCTTATGTTAGTTTGGTGTAGAAAAACCAACAAAATCCACAGCATCCTAAGAGGATGTATTAGTAAAATATATTATTATAATGTATTTTAATATAAAAACAATTACTGTATATAAAACCAGTGTTCTAGTTTGTGTAGAATTAAGGCATTGGACAAGAAACCAGGAGACCGTGAATTCTAGCTTCCTTTGGCACAGAAACCAGCTGAGTAACTTTGGGCTCGTCACACTTTCAGCCCAACTCACCTTACAGGGTTGTAGTTGTAGGAAAAATAGGAGAGAGAGAGCCTTATGCATACTGCCTTGAGTTGCCTTAATACAGGTAGATTTTAAATCAAACAATGTTTCAGATGCATCCAGAATCTCAATGATTTGTAAATTGTTTAAGGAAGGAAATAAAAACAAATAGTTTAGAGGAAATGGGGAAAAAAACAAATGCTGGCAATTACATTCACAGACACCATGGACAAAAAAGGTGTGGGTGACAAAGGAATTCTGCCATTGTTCAGCTTATTAACCCATGGAATGTCATTTTTAAAAAATGTCATTCCAATTCAAGCGAAAGATGACAAAATGATCCTGCTGGTCTTTTATAAGACCTTAACGTCATGGTTTTGTTACCAAGCTCGGGGATCCTGATGTGTGGCAGAGCCTATTCAATGGTTGTGTTGATTTATTGTGGGCTGTTCTGTTTGTACCTTTGTTGTTGATTATGTGTGAGTTGTTTTTTATTGTTATACGTTTTTGTGGTGTTTTAAGTGTTGAGAACCACCAAAAGTCATGAATTGGAGGATATGAATTTACATAAATATAAACTGAAGGAAGGAAGGAATGAATGAAAATGTTTTTTTAATGTAAAGCGAACAAGGCAGAAGAATTCAGAAAATGACAAAAATAAAAAGGGGGAAAACATGTACGTGCAAAATTCATTCATACATGTATTTGACGGCAGCCAGGATACCTTTCCCAAATTTGCCTCTCAATATTTGGAAACCGCTGCTCTAATCCAATCTTCTACTCAATGCAATATTTACAATTCAGAATGCATCTTTTTTTCCCATTTCCCCCCCACCCACTGGCCTCAATTTGGAAGTTACATTACAAAAACTAATTGTTTGAAATAAAATGCCTTCCTCAGGAATAAGAAATGTCTTTTTATTCCACATTTCTTTTTATGTTCTCAGAGAGAAGGAAATAATTTTTTTATCAGAGAATCCAACAGCCAGTTTGCCTTCCTTGTGTTTTAAACAACGTGTTTTGGCCCTAATGGGCAATTTAACTGCACCTCAAATACCAGGTCATATACTTACCTTTTGGGACTAGGATATATCATGCCCATGATAGTGATTTTCATAGTTGGCCTCAGTCCACCCTTAATGTCACCGACATATTTCTCTGCCTGAATGTGGTTTAAAAAAACCATTCTAAATATGTGGTTAAAAATGATATAACATTAAACAATTACTACGATTCTGAGCATTTTGATAATAGCTCTAATAGTCCACAAAAATGTTAAGCTTTCTTAACATTCAAGGAGAGGCTAAAAAGCCATCCCACAAGGAAGACTTGAATTTGGATTCCTGCATGGGGCATCGGGCTGAATTCAGTGTCCATTTCTAGAATTCTGTAGTACATAATAACATGGAAAACTAGGCAACAATTACAAACATGTTCATTATTAACCTACAAACCTATCAATGCACTGATTATTCTCCTAACCGTAAATGCCTTTCAATGCTTTTCTGCCTGTTTTTCTGAAAATTCACAGCAATAAAGAGGAAAATGGAAGGACAGCTCAGTTCTATGAAATGGATTTCATTGAAGTCTACCTTAAATAAACTCAACACTGTTATTCATCACACCGTTAGAACCCTTATATTTTTTAGGTGCTTTGCTGGAATATAGTGGAACTTAGGTGACCTAGGCCCCAGCCATGGAGCAATTTCTGTGATACTACGTTTTATATACAGAATTTCATTGCAGACTAATTATATTCCACAGGTTTGGTAAATCAAGATTACAATCTCCTTCTCATTTTCTGTTCAACTTGTTTATTACTCTGTTGCAGATCTTGTTCAGCAATGGAAAAACACTGATCACAGTATGGAGAGATACTTTCTAAGTATTTTGCATGAATAAGTGTTAGGGATGTATGTCTGTTCTATACACTCCCTCCCTATACAAATGCAAATTATTCATGCATAAATACTGTATATAAAATCATGCTGGGTATTAATCCCCACACATATAAGAAACTCTCATTTAGTTCAGTACTTTACAAAATCTATAGTTCTAAATGTTTATGATAACTGTGCATATTTTTTTATTCTCCCTGGCTACCCTGAAGCCTAAATAATCTCACAAGTGAACAATACTTCAGGCTATGCGAAAATTTCTGATTCTTAACTTTGTCAGCCTTTTCCATAAAATAATTATATCAAGAAGCAATTTTAATCAACTTCAATTTTAAAACACGCAATAATGCAAGGAATAAATATTAGTTTTTCTCTGGTTAGTTTCAAGTTTGTGAAACAGAAAATACACTTTTTTGTTTACCTTTCTAAATAAATTTACTCAGAAGTAGGTCTTGTTTTGTTTACTTACATTTGTGCACCTGTCATTATCTGTCATTTTTTTTGGCTTGCTATATTCCTTAGAAATGATCCAAAAACTTTTGTTCCTGTTTCTGTACATCCACATAAGAAACAAAAAGGATAGAATAAAGAGGGGATGTCATGGGGAACATAATCTCTAGAAAACACCAGCTAGGCGCCCCACCCTTGCATATAGCTGAGTCACAACAGTCAGTATCTTCAAAATACAACCAGAATAGTAAGGAAGCTCAGTTGCTTTGCCTTCTCTCCCAAGGATCAACAAAGGGTAGTTTTTGTATGGTGCTACCCATACACAGCATCATCCAAGGAAAAATCTCTGAGAAGATGATGTTGTCTGTAAATCAATACTTGGAGAATATTGTGCCACATAATGAAATATTTTGGTGGTCTCCGTTCAGAGACAAAAGGGCTCTTCAGGGCAAAATAAGCAGAAAAATTAAAGATGTGCTGAACCAGCTACAATTCCAATGTCTTTACGAACTTGATTTTCAAAGATTACAATCGCATGGATTTCAAAAAGGTGAACAAGCTTAATACCAATGAGATGTAATGGTAAATAAATAATGGCGATTATATTCATGGAATGTACAATTGGAAATGTTAAAGTTTTGGGAACTAAACTATTATAGAATCCTGGAGCAAACTGAATGGTCTTAGGGGAGATTCTGCAAATACTGTTTGGCCCATTGCCAGTAGAGGTCACTTCCTGTATGAGGAAGTAATGTCATCCTCCTCTTCCCACACTCAGCCTATTGCATATAGACTCTGCATCTGGGTTTTCAGCTTTGGTTCAAAACTCCTCAGTCTTCAACCCTAGAAGCTTCATTCAATCCTTAATGTCTCTGTGGGCACCGCTTCCATTTTTGCCCAGATTGGGAGAAGCAAATCCTCCTTGCTTTCCCACCACCCTGCCCATACCACTGCAAATGCCTCCTTTCCTTTCCTTTCCTTTCCTTT
>AZIM01001301.1:14280-26169 GCA_000516915.1 Ophiophagus hannah | reverse complement strand
TATATAAGTCTAAGTGCTATTACTATTTAAGTGGCCATCTTTTCATGAATGAAGATTTTTTTTCGTTTGCTTCCTGTTTTTCACTGCTGTTCCTGAGGATCTCTTTTTATTGTATTCATTGTATAATTCCTTTGAATTTAGTTTCTGTTTTTCTTTTTATTGCTTTTACAGTATGTAAGATTTGCATTATCATTATTGGTAGATAATTTTGAAATGCTAGGAAAAGTGAGATGTAAACAGAGGTAGCCATAGCTAGCCATGGCAATGGAAAAATGATGTGTTCTATAATGTCGCAACACAACCCCTGCCCTTTCACTCTTGTGTTCTGATGCCATATACAAGCACTTAAGTTGTGGAGATTGTGTTGCATTGTTTTTCCTGCTACCCCAAGCTCCTGTAAAATTCTGTCTGCCACAAAAAAAAAAAAAGGCAAAAAGAAGATTAAAGGCATTCAGCCAAACTGGTTTGTAGAGTCTTGGTAGAATGTAAGTCTATGTATATTAAAATATCCCATTATATATATTATGTTGCAGATCTCCCATTTTATTAATCAATTACATTTAGGCTTATATTATAGGACAGTTTGAAAAAAAATCCATCATTTCACCCCATTCATGACATTTAATTTCTCTCATGTGTTTTTACATAGATGTTTAGTGTTCCAAGTGAGACTGAAATATTTATCTTAATGAATTTTCCCATTGTTTCCTAACAGAAATTTCTGATGAGAAAATAAGTTGTCATTTCCACTGCAGCATTGTGGATTTGCTGCAGACATGTTACCCAGATCTCACTGCAGACTGTATTACTAATCAGCTTGTTTTGTCACAACACTTGGATGAAATCCTGCAAAATCTGGCACACGTAGACAATTTTTCAGGTACATCTGCGGGTGAATTACTTTTGTTTTTGCTCACGAATGTTTAACTCTATTATCTGACACGAAATGTATTTAGATTTATGCCTCACCTGCACGATGCTCAAGGCAGCTTCCAAAAATAGATTTGCAGTTAAGATGGGATTTAACATTTCAAACAATAAAGGAACTTTTAAATCCTTGAAATATAAAAATATAGATACAATAGCCATTCCTTAATTCTTTCAGTTCAGTATTACCGCAAATGTGGGAGATTTCTTTTATTGATGGAATGAGTTGGATTTCTCAGATCTGTAATTTATTTTTACAGACTCCAGAGGAAACATGCTTGCTTCTTTGGTAGAACAAGCTTTTCTGAAATCAGCAGAACTAGAAGCACATCCAGTTTGCAGTCGGATCAAACATCTTCTAAAAATCTTGGACCAATACTCTGTGACTATGCCGGAGGGCTACGGGCAGACTGCCTATGTACAAACATTTTTTGATTATATTAACAAGCTGGCTGCCATTATATTTCGAAGCCTCACACCAGAAATAGGTGAGAGATTGCACCCTATTGAAGCAAGGTATGTAGGTTTAGTTCAAGAGAATCCACTTTTAGTAATGAAAGAAAGCAGATCAATGAAGAGTGGATAAAAATAGCATATTAAATAGGAACTTTAAATGATTGCATTCATATTTGACTATATTTGAGTTCTCATTGAACTATTCAGCTATTTTAAGTATATTTTATTAAGATAGAGGGTAAAAACTATAAACTAATTTGCAGATGCGTAACAGAAATTGGAATACTGTAAAAAGATCATAATAAATTCTCAGCATTACTGCATGGCAAGAGATGTGGAAGAGGGGGTTCGGGGACATACAGTGAAACAAAGTCCAACCAATACTTTATTTTTTTTTTAATCCCTGGTTTTGCTTCTAGATCAGTCTGCAGAGATCCAAGTTGGAAATCCATTCATTTTGCTCCAACAAAGTCCATCTCATTTGCTATCCCAGCTTCTGTTTGAGAAACAGATTGCCCCTGACAGGTAAGGATCTTTCATTTCCCTGCTCAATGGCTGAACATGCTTCTTTGGAAATATTACAGATAGTTCTTGTTCACCAACTGCTTCAGAAAGTGACTATTTGCAAATGGCAGCAATAATAAAACCATAGTAAATGGTAGTAAAAAAAAATTTTTTTCCAACCAATACGCACAATTGTGCTCAGATTTGTGCACTTGACTACAATGCACACTGGAGTGGGATTCATTCTGGCATAGTATGAGAGAACTTTATCTGAATGAGACAGCAGCAACCAGCAATCTTTGTAGCATCTCTCTCTCTGTCTCTCTCTGTCTGTCTCTGTTGCTCTCTCTTGTTTTCCACTGACATAAAGTCCAAATAGTCCTTGATCATTGATTTAATGATTGTTCAAAGTTATGACCATGCCCAAAAAAGTGATTTATGATTGGGCCTTTCACTTACAACCATTGCAGCATTCTTGTGGACACATGATCAAAATTCAGGTGCCTGGCAACTGACTTGTATTTATAACAGTTGCATCATCACATGGTCACCATTTATAATCTTCCCAGGGGGCTTCTGACAAGCAAAGGGAAGGGGAAAAGCTGCATTCACATAATAGCTATGTGATTCATTTAACTATGATGATTCACTTAAATAACTGTTAAAGTGGCAAAAAGTTGTAGAATTGGGTGCGATTCAGTTAATGACTGCATTGTTTAGCAACAGATGTTCCAATCCCAATTTGTCATAAATCGAGAATTGCTGTAACTTCGTTTTAAAACAAAGTAATTTATACATGTCCTAGTATATAATCCTCAAATGTAGAATTGAGACTAAAGAATTGAGACTGTGTTATTTGGAGGTAATGCTGGTAGATGCTATGATAAAAGATAAAATATTTTTCAAAGTCTATTTTTGTATACAAGGTAAATTAGGGATTATAGCAGAATATCAAATGAGCTTCATAATTAACATGCATTATTTATAGCACAAAATCTTCTGAAATAATCTTTGTCACATTGTGAAAACAAGCATAATAAAGAGATGTGTTTTTGCATGATCCACTCTCTGATCTGTCAGTCTTCCATATAGAAGTACTTATTATTAAGATGGGAAATGTTAAAATCAGGTTATTCCACACACATAATATGTTCTATAATTTATTGTGTTAAATTTAGGGGAGTGGGGAGATCACAAATATATAAATCAGAACTGAATCTGTTCTAAGTTCTAGGACCGTGATGGCGAACCTATGTCACGCGTACCGGAAGTGGCACGCAGAGCCATTACTGCCAGCACGTGAGCCCTCGGACAGAGCAGGTCTACTGTGCATGTGCACACGCCACACACCAGCTGATTGTCGGATGTCTGGTGTGCATGCGTGGGGGTGGGAGTGCGTGGGAGATGCGCGCGCATACGCAGAGACGTGCAGTGCACGGGGGGTCATGCGCACATGTGCAGGCAGTGTGGGGGGGACCCACGTGCATTGCTTTCTGGGTGCTGGCATGTGAGCACACACACAATTATCGGCACAGGAGCCATAAAAGGTTAGCCACCACTGTTGTAGGACAAGGGTCTTTAAACTTGGCAAGTTGAAGATTTGTGGACTTCAACTCCCAGAATNCTGTCAAGTTTGAAGACCCCTGTTCTAGGATGTATGGTAATTAATTAAGTGTGTGCGAAATTTTTCAACTGTAATTTTTCCCCCACCTAAAACAAGATGATAAATATGTACATTTTTTCCTAAATCCACTTGTAACAGTTGTGGAGTATGTCTTTAGAGCTTAATGTGTGTGTGTGTGTGTTTTTAAGAAATCCTGTTTTTAAAAGATTGAAGAAATATTTTTTAGGTAAAATAAAGAAACGTATGACAAAATTCCAAGAAATCCTGGTGTTCCAGTTAAATTATGATAAATCACAGACAGTTCAACTACCATTCCCATATTTATTCAATCATTATGTATTTAGATGCTTAATGGGCACATATATTTGGAGGTGTTTGATATGTTTTGGTGACCTATACTCATCCGTAACCATTTTTCCTTTTGTGTTATGTGGGAGATAGTGCATAATGTAAGTACCAAATGTATTTTTATGTGCTCTCAAATCTGCAGGTTGTCTTTGCTGCTAGCTAAAGAAGAACTGAACTTAAATGTGCAGCAAGTGATCATCAACTGTTGCTGTAAGGCATTGCCTCTCTGCACCAACATGCAAAGCAACCAGACTAGATCCTTTTTGACAAACATCAGTAGCCTAGCGCATTTGCATGCATATCATTGCCTGCCAGATATTGAGGTTCCAGTGCATAATCCAGCCATGGAGTCTGAGAGCACTTCCAATAATCCCCTCTCTTCTCTGCCTGATCTTAACCAGCATTCACTCACCGCTTCCACCCTCAATTTCCTAAAATCTCAGTCAAAACTCATAGCTACCGTGGCTTGTCTTACTGCCTTGAAAGCGCAAAAGCCACCCAAACAGAGCTTATCATGGATTGAATTCCGAGGAAAAAGGGAAGCGCCCTTGTCCATGGATCAGATTTCCAAAGAATGTGAAATATTGTTAAAGGACTTCCCCTTTCTAGAAACTTTTCTTCTTACTATGATCGAGCCTCTACAGGATCCTCAGGATAAAGGCATCAGTTTGGCTAGTGAGCTTTGTGGACAGTCTTACGTCACCTTGCTTTTCCTGGGATTGCATTCCTCCATGGCTGTTGAAGTATTAATGGAGACTTTTGAACAAGCTCTCACAGCAAAGGATTGGCCCAGGGCCCTCAAAATCTTGGATTTTTACAGCCAGGATATGCAAGAGCTAATCACCGTACGGGACGCTGTATTGAGTTGTGCCACAGCTGATGGTAAAAAAAAAAACTATACTCTTTCTTTAAACAATGGTGTTTTGGATATGAAGTTGCAAATGGGTGATTTAAGCTTCTAGCTTTTGAGGGAAAATACATTCAGCCATAAAATCTAGCAACGGGCTCATGCTGTATCAGATGATCTGGTTGAGGTGGAGAGGAGAGGATAAAGGAGATATGAAAATAAATTCCTTCAATTATGCAACTGAAGGCAATTATACAATTATACAATCTGGGTCAGTCACCGGGACTAGAGGTTTTGTCTTCCAAGCTTTCGGACTTGGGTTGGAACCCAACTTCTCTCTAGCAGAGTGTGTCAGAAATTCTCCGGGGATGGGCTCCAGCACAAGTTCGAATGCTTGAAAGACAAAACTTATGATCCTGGTGACCTGCAACATTATCCTGGGACATGTATGTTCACCTTCATTCCTTCAGTTATTTCTGTTTTATAAAAAGAGAGAGGCATACTGCTGTTAACAAAGGGGGAAGCTATAATTGATCATATATTTTGCATTGAGTACCCAGGTGAAATCGCTGCCATTTTCAGGTAGAATTAGGAAAGAAAGCTTTAGGAATAGAGAAGTTAGTTCCTGCATTCAAAACTAAACTCATGAGCAAGTAGTTTATGTAAGAAAGTTTTATATGTTCCTAATCATTGTTATCACTTTCTTAGTACTAGGTTATTCATTGCATTCATTATCCCTCATAGCTAAAATGCATTGACTGCTTCTCTGTCTTTGAAAAATGCCTCCTTTTCAGGTGAGGATGGATGGCAATACGTGTTTCCAGTGAGAGATGCTGTGCTGAGGAGCAGATTGGCCCTTCGGTGTCTGGATAGATGGCCACTGGAGGCCTGTCTGGAAATATTAGCTTATTGTGCCTGTGACCCCGAAGTAACTGAAGAACTCAAATCTGATCTGCAGAGCAAAATCAAGGAGCTTCAAGTTTATCAAAAGGTATGGAGGCATCGCATTTGGGATAGAGTACTTCTTTGAGTTCCTTTGTCCCTTCCTCTGCATCCAGCCCACAGGGTCTGGCCTGTGGGGCTGCCCTGGAAGTGGCAAAGGATCAGCCCGCCATGCCTCTGCCAGCAAAAGCTGATCTAGGGAGAGCCGCGTGCAGCCCTCTCAAGCTCCATTTTCAGCTGCAATGGCCTCCTGCAAACCTCTGCCACCACAGGCGCCCCCGACATGAGTGGCATTGAGCTGGCCATGCCCATCCTGCCTGTACCACCCCCCCCCCGGGATCAGACACAAACCTGATGTGGTCCTCAATGAAATTGAGTTTGACACCCCTGATCTAGAGCCTGTGGAGAACATCTCAAGTAAAATTACCAACAAGCTGAAGAGAGTTAATAAAANTGAGTGGCATTGCGCTGGCCATGCCCATCCTGCCTGTCCCCCCCCCCCCCCGGGATCAGACACAAACCTGATGTGGTCCTCAATGAAATTGAGTTTGACACCCCTGATCTAGAGCCTGTGGAGAACATCTCAAGTAAAATTACCAACAAGCTGAAGAGAGTTAATAAAATGTTCCTTGATTCCATAAAAAGGACAATGGTTATTGAGCACCTCACCAGAAAAGAAAAAAGACAGAATATGTATGTTTCCAGAGTACACATTCATTAACTAATTTTTATGTAATGTATAAAGAATAACCAAGCATAAGCATACATAGTTCTTCAAGGAAATTCCCTACACCAGTATACTGAATAAACATTGTTATTTTAAGTGAACTGGGTTTGACCAAGGAGAGATTATGGTGGCTGGATCAATTTATCAGCTCCACTAGCATTTACTTCAGAATAATACTTCAATGCTATTTAGTTACTACTAATCTCTGTACAATCTGCTTCCTTCCTATTGAAGGGAAAACTTCTTAGCCAAGCTCTCTCCACAAGGTCTGTGTTGGAATATTTATGCATGTCTGCCCCTTTTCTCTTAAGAGCTCAAAGTGGTGTCATAACACCATAACATGACACCACTAACACTCTCCTCCAATTTCCCCTACAACAGCAATCCTGTGAGGTTGGCTAGGTTGTGTGAGAGTGACTGACTGTAATAAGTCAGTGATTGGAAGTTTCTATTTCAATACTTAAATATATTATTGGCCAGAATTCCAATTTCTAATTTTGTGTATGTACTGCCCCGATGCATCCTTCAATAAGTTATTTTCTTGAACACTGAAGTACCCTATGTTGCAATTTCCTTGTTTTCCCATATTAGCTTTAAGGATAGTGAAAATTACTCGGTTATTACTTGATAGGATACCTGGGTTTTCTTCAAATAAAAGTGTATATTATGTAGTACAATCCTGGTATTCTATAAATTGATTTTTCTATTGTGAGAGTGTGTAGAAAATATGGAGAGTTTAAAACAGTCTTCTAAAAATGATAACCTTCTATTGAGCTAATTTTTTTCAGCTTGAAAAATAAGATTAGAATTTATATAGGGATGGGTTTTTTTCAGTGAAGGGGACCGGGGACAGTTCTACTGTTCTCTCTTCATTTTCTTGTCTCCTTTTTTCCTATAGTCAGATTTAGTTTATATACATATTTATGGATGGAAAATGGAGTATACACCGATGGTGCAACTAAAAAAATCGTAGTAATAACTACAGTATTTCTGCTTATGAAAAGTTGCTCACTTCTAATTTAGAATTATTCCTGGAGCAGCTGTTCAGCTGTCCTCTTGAAAGAAATAAAAATTTGAGCCTAAGTGCCTGTTTGTGGAAAAGCAATAACCATCCACCAGGAAAGATTTTATGTAGATAAAATAGACAAAAGATCCCAGGATTACAGCAATATATATATAACTTTATTAAATAATAGAAGCAGCATACTACACAGGAGAACTCTCATTCCGATTAGCCATACATACAGTGGCAGGAAAGGCACTTCATCATAATGTCTGTAACTCTGAATTCTTTAGCAGCCAGGTTAATAGTACTAGCCCCCTCCCCACCAGCATCTGAAGCCAGGATGCAGTGTCAAGGCAATTGATCATGAGGCTGAGATCTGTGAATTCATATGAATAACAGCATGTAGATGGAAATGAGAGGTACCTTCTGCTTCCCAAAGTTCATGCGATAAATCTACTGATGGGAACAGGAAGCTGGTTACCTGAGTAAGGAGAGTGAAGTGTTAATTGCATTGAAAGAGTGGAAAGGTTATTTGCATTGAAAAGGAGAGACCTGGAGGCTCCTTATCTCATGAAGCCTGACAGCTCTGGAGGTAGCAGAGCTTAGAAGAAGCTGTAAGAAGAGACTAACAACTATGATCATAAATCTGAGAAAAGAAATCCAAGTCCTGGCCAGCCTTGCAGAATAATTTTTATGACAGTGCCTGATCAGTTTTGTTTGATTTTCTTCTCTCAGATTCTTAGACTGCAGGCTGTCCACATCTGGCACGACTGGCAGGATCTAAAGAGGACTTGCACAGAAGATCCACAGGCCATTGTGGCTATGGTTTTAGAAGCAAAGGTAGGACATTTGCAGCAGTGTTTTGTATTTTTCTCTTAGAGGCTTGTTCCCATGTATTTTCTGTCCAGAAATAATGATTCTATTTGGTTCAGCATTCCTTTCTTTACTATGGTCAGCCATTTTTTTAAAAGGCAAAAGGCAGAGCTTTTTCTTTAGTCCATATAACAATTCCGTAGTAGAAAAGTACTAAGGAAGTAGTTTGGTGGAGTGGTTAAATGCATTAGTTTAGAAACTGGGAGTCCATGAATTCTAGTCCTGCCTTGGGCACAAAGCCATCTGGGTGATTTTAAGCCAGTCATTCAGTCTTAGCCTTGAGAAGAAAATAATGGAAAACCAATTTCAAGAAAACCTTGCAAGGAAACTGCAGGGACTTAATCCAAGCAGTTGCCAGGAGCAGAAAGACTGATCTTTACCATGGTTTTTGCTTAACAATTAGAGAAATAACAATGTTCTAAATCCAGTTGGGTTGGTCTTGGAATAGGAAGTTCAAGTCCCATCAGGCACAACTGGGGCAGAAGCCTGGGGAAGGCCAGTTGTAGAATAAATGGATAGCCTTGCCAAGGTTTTGTTTTTAAACTTTTCAATTTACAGTGTCTATTATTTTTATTGCAGGATTATGAACTGTGTGAAGAATGGGGCCGCTTGTATTCTATCCCAAGGGATCACTTGATCAGCCTTCACCAGGAACACCTCCTTCATTTATTGGAAATAGGAGATATGGAAAAGGCTCTCCAGGTAACTGGTCTCTCAGGTATTGTAGGATTCTTTCTTTCATGCCAAAAAGGGACACGTGCTTCTAAAATTGGGTGCTACTTTGTTTTTTCTTCAAAGGCCAAAATGTTGACTTTGGATATGGAGCAGGATGAGTTTGCTACTAAGATGTTGAGCAATTTGTAAATATTTCATTAGGAAAGCAAAACATCGAGCTAATTTTCAGAGCGATGAATCTCAGAGATAAAAGTTTGTGACAGTGATGATGAACTTGTAATGCAATAGATAGAGAGAAATGCAAGAGTTTGGGCTATGACATTTCCATTTGACACTGTGAAATATGCTAGATGTTCAGTCACAATAGTTATTGACAACAGTTATCCTTAGTTTTATTATGCTTATTTTGGCATGTGTCCTTAGAGAGAATTGTTGTCTTAGTTAAGTAATAATAGATGCAGATATGTTTTAGTCCATAATCTATTTGTGTGTATGTGTGTGCATGCATGTGTATGTGTGTGAGAGAGAGACANGAGAGAGAGAGAGAGACAGAGAGAGAGAGTAAATTTTTCTAGACTTCCTTTGTATATACATTGTTATTTTACAAAGAAGTTATCTGAATGCATAGTAAGTATTTTGATTTTGCAGCATTACTGTAACAAATTAGTCAGAGTATATGTGCAGGAGAGTGAAAGAATTTGCTTCAAGTAGTTCTGACATGTTGGAGGAAACTGATTAAGGCAGAAATTATTGTCCAAACTGTGTAAGACTTTGAAAAGTGTTTGCCTTAGAAAGGGAGAAGGTAGATCTGCCTAGGCAGCATGATATATTGTGTTGATATGATCCATTAAAATCTATATAAAGTGTATACATATCTAATTTTTTTTGTAGCTCTTGCAAAGAATAGATGATCCAGACATTCAGTTTGTCATAAGTGAACGGTGTCTTGATAGATATCCTAGCTTAGCAGCTTCTCATTTCCTTGCGGATTATCTCACAACATACTTCAACCAGCACCTGACAGTTATGCGCCAGAATGAAATTCAAGCTCTTTACGTGGGGTCCAAGGTAAGTAGCAGAGATGATTTCCAGAACAAACTGCAAGACTGTTGTTCTCTACTCATGAGTTGCAAGTTTTTTTCTTGGTAGTTCAAGATGCTGTATTCCTTTCTCTCCTTTTTGAAGGTACTGCTGACTCTTCCTGAGCCTTCCCGATCTAACTATTCCCACCTCTCCTGCAAGCCCCTGCTCATGCTGGAACAGCTATTGATGAACATGAAAGTGGATTGGGCAGCTGTGGCTGTGCAGATGTTGCACCAGCTCCTGATTGGTCAGAAGATAGGCTTCAGCACAGAAGACATTGATGCATTGCTCTCCAACTATGCTGGGAAAGCTCTTGACTTTCCATTTTCTCTAAGAGAGAAGAGATCAGGTGACTATGTTTTGAAAATCTCTCATCAGTGATGGTGAAAAACCCAAGTTTTTTATGGCTCCACTGGAAAATCACAAACAGATTTTCAGTCTATTGTAAAAACAGAGAGTACCACATTTGCGTTTCTCCCATACTCATGGTTCCATTTTTTCCAAGTTTCCTGTTTCATTAGTATTGCTGTATTCTGCTTTGTGTTGCAGAAAGTTAAATGAGTCAGACTTTTCTCTTCATTTAGATTCCCCCTCCCCGTAAACACACACACACTTTAATCCTAAAGATAAAAATCCTCAAAATGTGACTAGTGTGGGAAAACAGTTGGTCTACGTGCTCCTTAACTGTCATAGCTTAGAGCCACTTTACTCAATCTTAAAACCTTGCAGAATTGTACGGGCTTCATCGCACAAACTCAAAACTCTGGACAGTAGTTGAATAGCACATGAATTATGGGAGTTGAGCTACTTGGAAAATTGAGAAAGTTGTAATAGGTGCTGGGCCCTGATATGGAAACTAATACTACTACTATCTCATTTCTATCTCATTTCTTTAAAAAGCTAAATTTTTTACAACAGAAGTCACTTTTGTTCCTTATATAGCAAAGCCTGCGTTTATAAAGCAAAAGAAGTAAATTCAAACTAAAGAATGTTTAGGAAACAATACATAAAAAGTATATACAAATCCCTACACATCAATCTTTCTCTTACTACTTGGAGACAGATCTGAACCATAGATTTGATGAATTATTTGTGTATGTGTGTGTGTCTGTCTGTCTGTCTCTAGCATATGTACATATATGTGTGTGCATGTATGTGTATGGCTATATATTTATTTTCTTTTGAATGCCAGATCAGAATTTCATTTTTAATATGTGCCAATGTGTTCACAGAAAAAAGTGACAATAAAAGTTACTGATTTGCAATCTATACAAAATCTTTTGTCACTTCTGTCACATGAGCTTTTAAACAAGTTTGAGCAATTGTTTTTTGACTCAGTTTATCTAATCTTTACAGATAAATATAAATTGCTCAATTTCTTAACAGCATTTTCTTTTTGTCTTAGATTCTCTTATACTGATTCAAGAGAGTTTGTGTCCAGGATCTGAATCTGACACATTATCTAAGTCAGAGTCAACAGAGCATTTTCCAGCTAGTTCTCCTGGTGAGAGAAAGATTTAATACCCAAACTCTTTTCTTTCTCTTTTCTGTTTTCTATTTCTAATTGCTTTTATGACTATGGAGAAAAAAATATAACAATTTATACAAAGTGGTGCTGCTATCCCAAGGCCTTAAGGACCTGGCTGTTCTCTCAGGCCTTGGGTTAAGGTATGTTGAGCCACTTGATCGATATGTTTGTATTTGTTTTTGATGTTTGTTGAGTTCACTAGCTTGTTTTCTATTTATTTTTTTTAATTCACATTTATATGCCGCCCTTCTCCGGAGACTCAGGGCGGTTTACAACCTTTGGAGCACCATCCAATGTGCTCGGCAAGAGCCTTCATTCCATTGTATATTCCTGCTTATTACTAGGGCTT
>AZIM01001301.1:2247-14179 GCA_000516915.1 Ophiophagus hannah | reverse complement strand
ACAGCCTGCACCACCAAGGCTCTTTTTCTGTATTTTACTGCAACATCTTGCTATGTTGTGACCCATCCAGAATTGATCTGGAGTCAGCCAGTATTTAAATTCAATAAAGCAGCAACAATATAATAATAATAAAAACTGTTAATGTTATTTCTTATCAATTTTCCTATGAAGGATTTTGAGGCTTCCATCTGAGGATAAAAGTGGTGATGTTCAGTTTTTTTGGGAAAAAAATGTTTTCTTTAATGTTGCAGTAGTTTATCCCAAAGGTCAGCCAGAATTGAGAATTTCCATAGACATTTGCAGTTATTCAGTTTTGCTATTCAAATGGCAACAAGTCCATTTTCTTTCATGATGTAATCTAAGTAGCTTTCAACTCATCTAGAACAATTTTCAACTCCTTTTAAATTTCTTACTTTCCTGTGCAGTAAATAACAAATATAGCTGCGCTTAAAGGTATTTGGTTTTTCTGGGAAGCCTGTGCTTTTCATCTAAATGTTAACATATAATCCCCCAGTTATCAGTTGGGTTGTTTCCAAGCAAAATCTTGATGACAAATTAATATTGCAGTTTCCCAAGTTTTGTTGAAGACAAAGAGAAACATTTTCCAATATGCAGTATGAATTTTCTGTGCATATGCGAACATACATTTTCTTTTCTTGAAAACTAGATGAATCAAAGCAAATTGCCCCTTAATGTAAAACTCTCCAAAAAGAAATGTTTAGGGAGGAAAAAATAGTTTGCTATTTTCATTCTATTGTGATTTTTAGACATTCTTGATTTGGATGAAAACCTACTCTTCTGTTCAAATACATGTGAATGCTATGCTGATGGAGCATATATTTGTATACATTGTCTGCAAGACAGTCTTATATAACCAGAGAGCTGAATCTTCTTTCTGTTGGTAATGGGGGACAGATTTGTTAAAGATGATGTCTTCTGCAATAGAACCTCCAGTGCATTATCTGGTCTTTATGATAGCAGCAATTCAATTGTTCATTGGCTTTGGTTTGCCTCTTCTGTATCTTTTAGATACAACAGATGCTTCCAGCCCAAGAGAGAAAAGCCTCCAACAAGCTGCCTCTGCTCAGGACTTTGTGCCACCAGAGAAACCCCCACCCAAACAGCAGTGGATCCCAGATGACACTGAAGTCACATGCATGGTTTGCAAAACAGAACGCTTTACGATGGTAATTGAATTCCAGAACTGAGCCTGAGGTGTATAACAAAAGCTCTTGAATGAGTATTTATCTAATGTCTTTGGAGAACTTTATATATGTGTGGATTAAACAGTAACTGCAGGAATGCCGTTGCTCATTCAAATGTCTTCTTTTATGTCTCAGTTTAATAGAAGGCATCACTGCAGACGTTGTGGGCGGCTGGTGTGCAGTTCCTGTTCTACCAAGAAAATGGCTGTGGAAGCTTGTAAGGAAAACCCAGCTCGTGTGTGTGATCAGTGCTACAGTTATTTCAACAAGGAATATGCAACAACTACATTCCATGACTCAGAAATGTGTGTAAAGAATTTTTTCACATCTTTCCATTCTTTGAAATAATAGTTCTCAGTGTGAGAAGTGGTTTTACTGCAGATTTGCTTCCTTTGTTAGTTTTTTAATGGCTACATTTTGTGCAGGAACATATCTCTTCACATTTTTCTTTTTCTTTTTGGTTTGTGAATGTTGATTCTGATAGTTCATGAATAAAATGGACATTGTTTAAGAACCTGGCAAAGAAGAAGAATGAACATGTTAGAGGCTTTTTTTAGGAGGCCACTGATAGAATGTTAGAATCATGAAAAGAGATCTCTTTTTCCCCAACATACATTTATGTATGTACAAATCTTATCTTGCCTTTTCTGAGACAACCTGAGTGGACATAAAACTACAAATTAGCAAGATTAATTCATAAAACAATGCTGAAAATATTATAATAGTACTTTAGTACTCTCCCCCCTCCTATGTAAAATAACAACACCAGTGGAAGTGCATAACTGCTCTTAAACATCTTCACAGTCATTCTTCAGCTTGAGGCAAATTGAATTATAGTATGAAATTAATTAGTTGATTATTGTGAACAAACCTGTAGGTATTTCCCCTTCCACTTAAGAAGAAACTATTAGTAGGACAATGCAAACAATTCAAAGAGGTACACACATTTGGTTTCTCTAGTGCATAGGTCCCCACCCTTGCCGGATTAGTGGGCGGGAAAGAGGGGATGGTTCCATGTGAGTGGCAGGTGCATGCACAAGCGCATGCAACTCCATTTGTGCAAGTGGAACTTCACAAAATGGAAGCTCCATTTGCACGTAACTGGAGTTTCGCATGTGTGAGTCCTGCGTATGTTCTTCCGCCATGTGCGCAGCCCAGTTCTGAATGGACTGTGGTGTAATAATGGACCATGGCCCGGAGGTTGGGGATCACTGCTCTAGTGATTCTGCATACAGCTAGAGGATAATCTTCAAACAATTGCTATGATGTTTCCAGGAGACCTGCTGTGTTCATAGGTTTTATATAGTTTTCATTGCCAGGACTTTTCTTTAGTGAAGGAAGCAGTTTGTAAGAAAAACATGTGGTTTAATTTCATTAGCTACTGACTGCAGTATTCAAATTTTATAAATTTTTCAACCTTATTAGAATGGATGTGAAGCATCTTTATTTTCTTTTTAATAGTTCCAATGAAGAGGAACAGAATCAAGAAGGTGAGAACACATAATAGGTCATGTTCATAATGCTACATCTCTCTCTGGTACTTGCCTATAGGTAACAACAACAACAAAAAGATGTAATAAAAACCTTGTTTAGTCTTAACAAGGAATCAACAACTCAATTGTAGTAGAATTGTAAACCTTCTAGTCTGTGTTGCTGAAGGACTAATAAAATGGATGAAAACATTAATTAAACTAGCTACCTCCTAAAAATATTTCAAGATCAGAAAGCTGAGCCATGATTCTTTACACTTGGTTAAAAATCCCTTAGTCTAAAAATACTTTTTATAAAGAGACCACTAACCAAATAAATGCTATAATTTTGCAAAAGTTTCAAGGCTGCCAGAAACAAAACAGTGCAAGAAAATATCATCAGTATAAACTCAAGAGAAATAGCAATGGATAGCATTTTTGTCATAATCAGTAAAGTCAGGAACAAAGTAAAAAAAAAACTGCTAGGAATTTAGCCATCATATTTTATGATGTTTTATCGTTATTCCTGGAATAACAGGAAAAATACAAGTCAGATATTTTTAAAAGCAGAGTATGTAGGGGGATTGGGGGAGTTTTGGGAAATAATGCAGTAAGAAAAAAATGCCCATTGCAATGGGTGAAAAATATAAAAGTTTAATGTTTAAGGAAAGAAAGACCATATGCCAAGTTACTTTCCTATCAAGGTGTATTCTTCCCCCAAATTGCTGAACTATTTGTGGAATATGGTTTCTTAACCTGAACTCATCTTAAAGTGTTTTGTTGTTGTTCATAGCAGTTGTATCTTCTGATAATGAATGCTCAGATTACTCTGCAGTGGTACAAATACCAAAGCCAGCAGAATTTGAATGGCAGCTTTCTTTGATGGAAGAAGACAATAAAATGGTGCGCAGTGAATTCTTTTATGAACAGGTAAGTAAGTTCTCCTAAAGAGACCCTGTGGTCTCTTAGGATAGGCAGAAAAGACCAAGGGACATTACTGAGGTTTTAGAAAATTGCTGAAACACTAACTTTGAAGGACTGGACAATAAATTTGCCAGGTCTCTAGATTATTATATTGCAGAACAGTTGGATATTGTTGATTTTTGGTTTGTTATGTTTTAATTTTTGTAAACTATCTTAAGGTCCCTTTGAACTGAAGTGGGAATAAACTGGATGGATGGATGGATGGATGGATGATAGATGATAGACATCTCTGAAACTAGAGAGAAGAATTATTGCTTCCTTAGCTTTTAAAGTAGAGAATATTTTGTAACTATGTTGGGCTTTGTCTCATGACTTGTTCCACCTAATTTATATGGAGCTCTTTTGGCCTCATGCACCAACAGCGATGTCACTCTTTCATTCTTTTTTTTCTTTTCTTTATTTCTTTCCCTTTTCTAATATTCAGGCTCCCAGTGCATCTTTATGTATTGCCATTTTCAAACTGCATTCTGACAGCATTGCCTGTGGTCAGCAGTTGATAGACTATTGCTGCAAATTGTCTCGAAGCCTGGCAAACCCTGAAGTGGATGCTGGTCTCCTCATAGACATCATGAAACAGTTGCTTTTCAGTGCCAAAATGATGTTTGTAAAAGCTGGGAGGAGCCAGGAATTAGCTCTTTGTGACAGGTAAGATGTCCATAGGCCTCCTGAAAAACCTTTCCATTGTAATGATTTGTTTCTAATTAATCTTTTTGTAGAGTTTTGCAAGATAAATCACAAGCAGGCTCACAAAATAATGCCCTTGTATGTTTTATGATGTTTATTATATTTTGGGGGTTATGTGCAGAATTTATGACTTACGTTATTTTTAAAATGTCTAAACCTGCCTTACCACGTGACAGAATATATTTGTGCAAACTTTTGAACAAACAATACACTGATTTGCTCGCTTTCAGCCAATTTAGGTGCTATTAACTATCCCGGGCTTTTGATCTTAGCACATATTTATGTTAAACAGATACAGAGCTGAACCATCTATGCAGTTAGTAAAGTGGACCCTATTATATTTAGTCTTAAGAATTCTTAATGCCTCAAGAAATCATAATGCCTTATTGCCTCAAAATTAGCCAATATGAAAGAAAATGTTGCAGCTGGAATTTTTTCTCACAAGAATAAAATTGTGTGCTATTCTGGATAAATTGTGAGCTGTTTTCAGGAGACAGCCTGAAAAGAAAACAAAAATAGTATGATCCCTGTGGTTTTGCCTCCTCTGAGTTGCAAGTTTCCTCTTGAAATTAAAATACAATTGCAGCTTTCAAGAACAAAACTGAGTAAAATGAATCAAATGCATTTCATTTGTTTCACTTTTTTCTTCCCACATCAGTTACCTCAGCAAGGTGGATGTGTTGAATATTTTAGTAGCTGCTGCTTATCGTCATGTTCCATCTCTGGATCAGATATTAGAGCCTGCAGCAGTTAGTAGGCTAAGAAATCAACTTTTGCAAGCGGAATACTATCAACTGTCCGTAGAGGTAACACTATAGGAATGATGTAATTGTGAAGTATAGCCTATGGATTCCTTAACACACTTCTTCTGTCTTTAGTGGAAAAGCATCTCTATGGAAAAGAATTTTATCTTCATTCTCTTTCCTATCAAGGATTTTGAGTTAGGTTTTCAGCCTTAGAAATATTTTTTGGTTTTGATTCTAGATTAAGAAAAACTAATTATTATTACAAAGTAATAAATAGATTAATCAAATATAATTAACTGATCAAATATTATTTTGAATGATTGGATCTGTAAGTTCTTTAAGACATTTATTGTCCCAATATAAAATGTAATGTGCATTAGATAGCACTTTTGCTGCTAAGGGTGAGCTATGTATCTTAAAATGTAAATTATTTGATACCTCCTCAATATTTGAGAAGACTACCTAAGATTTTATTTTTTATTCCATACTATTCCTATTCAGATATAATTTATTAATCAGTTTCCTTTATAATCATTTATACTCACTTAATTGAGTAGCTGAAAACGTTGCCATCCCAGTGACAGTTAACTTTCTAGGCTAGCCTTTCCCAGTCTGGTGTCCTTTTAATTCTGACCAGAGAAGATATCCACTTTAAATGATGTAGACCAGGGGTGTTAAACTTGCAGCCTGCGGGCCAGATGCATCACGTGCTGGCCCCGCCCATGCCTGGTTTAGCGAAGGGGGGGAAAGTCCCAATGCGAGTTTGACACCCCTGATATAGACAGTCATGATTAATTGTATTTCTTACCCTACTAGTTGTTCAACTAATTTGTATTTTCTTTACTAATTATCAGAAATATTTGGAGCTTGTTGCAGAACCCTCTCCTACCTCTACCTTAACATGCTAAAAGTTGAACTTGGGATTTTACTTTGTGCTCAGACTCTAAGCTACAGTCCTTTTCCTATAAACTGTGACTTAGTCCTGATGTTATTTAAAAAGTTACTCATTTTTTAAGGTATTGAAAAAGGTATTCTGCCATCTGAGTTTCAGTAAACAAATGCTTCTTTGATAAGAAAATCTCATGAACAGAAATTCTCAGTGTAATTTTCTTCTTTTTAGAGAAAAGTGTATATTTCTAATCTTTATTAGGCAAACAGTACCTCTAATGATAGTCATTAGGCTTTTGTTGTATCTATAATGGTTTAAACTTCTGATACATATGGACAGTACTTACAAAATGCTGTTTTAGTTGTCTTGGTGTACATTTTTTTTAAAAAAAACTTAACTATAGTAAGAATGACATTTTTTAAAATCTTAATTCTTTGTGGTTTTTAGGTTTCTACGAAGAGTGGTCTGGACCCTGGTGGAGCATGGCATGCATGGGGCATGGCTTGCCTTAAAGCTGGAAACCTGACTGCTGCCAGAGAGAAATTCAGTCGATGCTTAAAATCACCTCTTGATTTGAATCAGCTCAATCTGGGTTCCCGTCTGGTTCAGGAAGTGGTTCAGTATCTCGAAACCACAGTAAAACCCATTCTTTCTGTGGTAAAGCTATAATCCTGCTGACGGGTTAGGGACAGCATTGAATAACCTAGTTTTCACTGGGTTCTTAGGGATAAAAGACAAGACAATGACTTGTGTTTGTGTGTGTTTCTATGAACTATTTGAAGAAAGCTGTGATTAAAAAATATATATTATCTTGTTTTAATCAGCTGTATAGCAGATTGATCAGTTGTTAATTGCAGTAAAAATGTGAACTTGAACATAAAAACAAGATATGGTTCATTACTAAAACCTGCTATTTTGTCAAAATGTGACAGATTTCCTGCCTAAGAGAACTACAAATCTCCCATTCAGGAAGATTTGGGAATGAGGAAATGACTTCCTCCCTTTTTTCCTCATGAAGTTTCTGCTCTGCTTCACAAACAGTTTCAGTTCTATAGTGGTTGTAGGGTACTTGGCCCATTTTCCACCAGGAGATAAATGCTTTTGAATGTTTTGTTGATAAACATTCTGAATTCAGCCTGTGACTTCTGATTCTCTCCCTTAATAGCAGGATGATGACTATTTTGCCACTCTGAAAGAACTGGAAGCGATGCTGAGGACACGAAGCCTCTCTCTAGAGATGACACCAGAGGGGAAGATGCAACACAACAGCTATTATCAAGAATGCCTTTTCTATTTGCACAATTATGGCACTAATCTAGCAATCATTAGTTTTTATATGAGGCATGACTGTATGCGGGAAGCTCTGCTGCATTTGTTAAATAAGGTAGGGAAACTGCATTCTATTGGAATCTGATTAAGGACTTAGAAAATAAAGTCCATGCCTTTAAGTTGACCAAAACATGTTTCATAACTTCGTGTATTCTATTGGTTATAAACTTGTTTTTGCTAACCTTTGCAATATTCTTGGAGAATAGTCCATGGGAATGGGAGAGAAGACGGCAAGTCCATCAACTGTTTATTCACTCATTTATTCACTTATTGAACTTATACTCAATCAAATTACTTCTTGAAAATTTCAGTTACAGTTATCATTAAACAACTCAAGTATCCCTTGTTAAATCACCAACCTAAATGATAAGAAAACTGAAAAGAAATAAAAATAACAAAAAGTGTGCATTTTAATCAAACTTTTGTTTGCCCAAATCTTCATTGGTACCAGTTGATTTAATAGTTTGATTTTTTTTACTGTTTAAGGAAAGTCCACCAGATGTATTTATTGAAGGCATCTTTATCCCAAGTTATAAAAGTGGAAAACTTCACATGTTGGAAAACTTGCTGGAAACCATAGATCCAGGACTAGAGAGCTGGGGTGTCTATCTCATTGCAGCCTGCAAACACTTGCAGAAAAAAAATTACTACCATATCTTGTATGAATTGCAGCAGTTTATGAAGGTACGAGTTGAAATTTCTTCCTATGACATAAATATTGCAAAATTTACTGAGAACTTTATGCAAAAAACATGGTACTTAGCCAGCTTGTTATAGTAGTAAAGTTGCTGCCTAGCAATTAGGAGACCGTAAGTTCGACAGTAGATCACTTTTGGGCATGAAAGCGTTAGGTGTCTTTGAGCCAGTCTCTCTCTACCTCAGCCTAACCAACTTCACAACAACTTGTTTTGTAGAAAATGGGGATTTTATATTACTTTTTTAGGATATATACTTTTGTTTATTTGGAAGAATTTTTCAAAGCTGTTCCCAGTTTTAAAAAAAAACCTGTTACCTCAGGTTGGAAAAAACTGCAGAAAATTTTTTTAAAGGCTAAGTAGTCTCATGGCCTTGGAAATATTTAATGTGTGGAGAAGATATTTATGAATGGTGGACTTCTGCATTAGATTTTTCATATATGTGTATTCCTGTACATTTGAGGATTCTTTGAATTTGAAATGATAAAAGTCAAATGAGATTTCCCTTTGGGTGAACTCTAGAATTTTTCCCCTTTAAATAGATCTTTTGGAAAAGACAAAAAGATAAACAATGATGGATGAATGAGTTACAAAGAGTTCTGGGCATCACTTACCTCTTTCTCAGTAGTTGCAATGGAGATAGGGGGTTGCATGAAGTATCTAATATACGTTTTCTGAGCAGGTTTAGATTCTACTGTATAGCAGTATACAGTACTGTATGTTATGCAGTGGATCCCCAAACTCAAAATCAGTGCAGAACCTGTTTTTTAAATAAAGCTCAAATGTTATCTCAACTGACCAGATAGTGTAATTTGAAAGCTTCATTTGTGTTCAGAAGCCTATCTGTTTTCCAGGATCAAGTCCGTGCTGCTATGACCTGCATTAGATTTTTCACAGAGAAGGCAAAATCTTACACTGAGCTGAAAGAAAGGCAAAAATGGCTCTTAAAGGTCAAGGATCATCTTAAAGTTTACCTTCAAGAAGTTTCTAGGAGTTCAGGAAGAAAAAAGGTTGCATGCTCTTTTCGCAAGAAAATGTCTGCTCCTGATGTATCAAGGTATTAACAAAACAAAAGTTGGGCAACATTTTTATGTCAACAATTTGTTATTAAACTATTTAGTAATAATATAATAAGATATAATTCAGGACTTTTCTGTAAGAGCAGACAGACTTACCTGAATGACTAACTTTAATGAGGGTTTCTAATTCATGCTTTGAATTTCATCTAAAATTTCTCTTTTGGATGTTATTTTAATAATTATCTGCATTTATTTATTAGAATATGCACTGAAACATATATTCCCTAAATTAGGCACATCAATACAGTTGAGCTTCAGATGGAAGTAACAAAATTCCTCCATTGTTGTGAAAAGTCAGGATCTTTATCTGTAGGTGATTTACCTGTGCCTACCCTGTTTGGAAACAATCAGATGAAGATTGAGGTTGCTTGCAAGGTATGGAGTGCCACTTAAATTTATTAGTGTAGTTTTACATATTGAAATGGAATATTGAACAGAGATTGGTGAACTCTACACCAAAATCATGTAGATTGTTTATTGAAGTTAACCCAAAAAGTCATATACCATTTTCATTATGAATTTTGATTTGAAAGAACAGTGACTCAGAGAAGCAGTATTTCCTTGTAGTCTTAACATGGCAATTCTATGGCTGAAATCCAGAAAAAATAGAACAAATTGTTATCACAGGAGCTTTCCCCAAAGCTCCAGGTGACTTTTCATTCACTTGTATGTTACTCAATTTTTCCTTTTTTTTTCCTCTTTGCTGCTGCTGCAATTTTTCCTCAGGTCATGTTGGAAGGCAAAAACATTGAAGAAGGATTTGGGATTGCATTTAGAATACTGCAGGTATATTGAATGAAGAAGCTTTATATCTAACATATGATATTATTTCAGATTATTTTTATGTAATTTTAGATATTTAAATTTTTAAGAATACCTTTATTAAATATTACAGTTGAAAAGATAGAAACTAATACAGACTAAAAAAATATGTATGAGTTAAAAAGAAAAATTACAAAGTGCAGAAAATGAGATGAAAAAAATAGAAAATGGGGGGGAAAAAGAAATATGTAAAGAAGCAATTTCCCCCCTTCATCACAAGTCTAACTTATCACATTCTCTTAAAATACAATAAAAGCTCTCATATCTCATTTCTTAACTATAAACAATATCTTAAAACCTCATCATTCATTCCTGATCAGCAAAAGTCCATTAAGAGTTACCAGGGATAGTCACATATCTATTTTAATATTGAGCAAATAAACCAATTTTATATTCCTTCTCTTCTCTTTACTTTTAACTTGGTTTTTAATCCCTTCCAATAAGTCCTAGAACTTGATTTCTTTTCGTTTTTCCTTTATCCTTCTCAGAAAACCCTTCAAAACTTTTAACAGGTGTCTTTTGTAAATACAGTATAGAAAAGTTAACCCAATCATTCTTTCAGTTTTTATTTGTACGTCCCTTTTAATGATCAAAATATCAACTAGCTTATTTGTATGTACAGTACATCAACTTTCTCTCAAAGTAATACTTATTTTGTCTACCTTCTTAGGACTTCCAGCTGGATGTTGCTGCTGTATACAATAAAGTGGCTAGGCAGCTGGTGAAGCAGCAGAACTACAGCGAGATCAGGCAGCTCATTAAATGTATCAAGGAATCTGGTGCTGCAGATAAAAATGATGGGGACAATGTCATCCTCAGTTGCTTGGAGGAGTTTGATTCTATTCCTGCTGAGGTAACATTGGCTTCTTTTTTAAAAAATATCTTTATTAGGTTCTAACATCTTACATTAAAATACAAACTAACATAAAAAGGGAAACACTAGTTGTACTTCTTGTAGTGTTAGGGAAGAGACAGTTGTATTTTTTCTCTGTCCTACATTATTATTGAACATTTAGAAAGCCAAGCATAAGTCCCACTTTGCTAATGATTCTTTCATAGCCAATGAATGAGTTATGTCATCCTTGTGTCTTTAAACCTACAATTTGCTAATGGGATACCCAAGCACCCCATCCAGTGCTTAAATGAGGAGAGTTACAACATCTTCATTTTGGAAAGGGGTTGGGTATATCTTTATGCCATGGTTGTGGGCATCCCTTAAGTCTCATAATTAAGTCACATAGTTCAATAAAAGTTTCTAATGAAATAGCTGCTTACTGTATCTTTTTTCAGTGGCCAGGACTTTGTTTATAATTGCTTCCTTGGTTCTCTGGTGAATTGAAAGCAATCTATAGGGGCAAGTATAAGCAATCATATCAGTGTAAGCAATGTTTAACAGTTCATCTCATGATCTTTCTACCATTTTTATTTTCTTGCTGGGATCTAGGAGTTGGATAATTTGATCCAGGATATGGACAGTGATGAAAACAAGGTGAGTAAAACAAAGAATGCTTTTTCCTTGATATGAAGTAATTTTTGGAAATTCTTATTTATGTATATGGTGTATTTGCTCATTCATTCTTGTAGATACAATCTTTTATCTAGTCCTATTATTCTAAGACTATCATATTCAACAAATGTGTGAATGTGGTTACTGATACTTCTGTAGTAACATTGAACATGATGTTCATAGTGGTGCATTCTGCTTAAACATTAATAGAAAGCTACTTTGGAATGTTCTGTTCCCATGCATTACCAGAATATAAAAAGGGAAGCAAATATGTATCTCTGCCCTATCTGAATTTCAGATCTTGATTCATTAAGTGGTAGCATACTTGTAAGGTAACATACTACCTTACAATTTAATGACAGTGAGCATGGATATTGATAAATCAAAGTGTGTAGTTTTTCTGACCTAGGCTTCCTTAGAAAGCATAAATCTTAATCCTGACAAAACCTCTTTTGTTTCCACAGCTGTGAATTATGTTCATTCACAGCTGGCCAGGCTTCACACACAGTCTGTCAGGGGTATG
>AZIM01001300.1:84009-97246 GCA_000516915.1 Ophiophagus hannah | reverse complement strand
GGTCAGAACCTGCTGAATACCATCTCTGTCACAGATGATTTTTTTTCTCTTTCTAGTAGATAGCTGGAACAACTAAATATTCTTTGAGTGAAATCCTTTGTACAAAAACTGTGTCTTAAAGTAATGTTTTTTTATCCTTCCTTAGGTTTAAAATAGCATTTCTGGCTATCTAAACTGGCTAGTTTCTTACATTTCCTTCCCTTCCTTTCCAAATTGATGAAAACTATGAAACTTTCAGCCTGGGTAGACAATGTGGTAGTATCTCATTTGCTCCACCCAGCAGGGTCAGTAAGAAAGAATTATGAGAGTTTAGTTTAATATTTAGAAGATATAAATTTCCTCTTCTTGTAGCAGCCACTAGGTAATAGATAAAACAAATCTCTTTCCTGCTGAAAGCTGTTTTTTATGTTTGCATTTTTCTTCTGTTGTGCCATTTGTTCCATAATTTTCAACATGTGGAAGTCAACATTTCCTTATCAGTACTGTCACGAGTCTTGTTCTCCCCAAACTGGCTTTATTCCCTGAATAAAGGAAGCTTGAACGAATATAGGAAGCTGAGACTCTATTTACAGAAAATGTTGACCTTCTATCACATTTCTATATATGATCCAAATATGTAGATTAATCTTTCCTCTGTCTAGACACCTTCCAGATATATAGAGTTCAGCTGCTGCAATTTGAGCAATGGTGATGCTGGCAGGGAAGTTCTGGGTGTTGAACCATCTGGAGGATACAGGTGGGGCAGTAGAATTTTCTCCAGTGGTTTGGGGGCAAATTTGTCTATGGGTTTTCCTTGGCAGTTTAAATTCAGTTGAAACTAATAGAATTGTAATCACACTTAGGACTGTAATAGACCCTGACCAGACTGTATTTTATAACTTTTTTTCCCCAATTGTTAAGTGAACACCATGGTTGTTAAGGGAATGCCATTGACATAAAATGGACACATAGTTTGCTATGGGACATTTTTGCCAAAAACAGGAGCAAATGTCAGTTTTCAGCAAAACAATCATAAAGTGTGGTTATGTGACCACAGGGGACATCCATTGGACCTTCACAACTGGTTTGTAAGTACCTTTTGCAGGGTCCTTTGTAACTTTGAATGGCCACCAAGTTATTAGTCATAAGTTGAGGACTACCTGTAAGGGCCTGAAAGCCTGGCTCTGCCAGTTGGCTTGGGGCCCCAACAGGAGAGTATTACACTGGAGATGTTTGATGAATTACAAGAAAATCCCATCTCCTCCCTCTCCTACATCCTTCTTCCTCCCTCCCCATCTGTTAATTGCAACTTCGTCTGGATTGTAATTTTTATTAATCATTAATTAATTATAAGTTTTGTTGCTTTTAATGTTGTAAACTGCCCAGAGTCGTTTTCAAGCAAGATGGTCGGCAAACAAATTTAAACAAACAAGCAAACAGATAAATAATATTGGCTTTCTGATTTGGTTTGTGCCCTTTAGAATAATGCCTGATTTGAGTTGGGCTTAATCAGGGCTTAGTTACTCAAAACTTTGGCTGAAGTGAGAGCTATGGCTTTTCTTGACCCATACTGGGAAAACATCAGTAGATGTAATTTCTTAAATTGCACATAAATGCTTCTAGGATGATGAGACCTGTTCAGTTTAAGGGGAAAGGTGCGGGTTTGTTTCAAAACTGCTTTGAACCTGTTCCTCCCTCTCTTTGTAAAAAGGTAGGTTCTTGAAACTTTGAAGTAAGAATTATATTTACATAATGGAATTCCATCTTTTAGGAATAAGCTTCCAAAACTTCACACAGCAAAATGATCATTTGCAAGCAAGCATTTTTTGTATGCAGATGGCCCTTAAATACTGGTACTATTTATCTAAAGCAAATGTTTTGTTTTGTGATTAGTTCTTTTCGGGGACATTTACTTGGCAGGTTTGTAGTCTCCAGTTATCTTTCTTCAAATAGAGTTTACTAGCATTCTCTTCATATGCTATGTTATTTTAACTTTCTAGGTCTCTTCTTTCATTTAATGCTACATTCTGATCTGTTGCATTGAATCTGTCTGGTTATAAGCATAATAATTTATCTAACAGTTGTTATCTCCCAGATTGAGGTCAGGTTGGTGAAGTCTGGAGAATGTATTCATGTCCTGGAGATATGTTTACTAATGAAGTGCAGCCATCAGGAATTTGGAAACTTGTAGTTATCTGTTGAACTGCATTCCAGACATTCAGATAGTAATGGAAATACTTGATTAATATTGCCAGGATAGCTAATCCCTTGCAATAAATATTACGTTTGCTTGTTCAAATTTTGCAGGAGGATAAAGGATACCCCTAGTAAACTGGACGTCTTCTTGTATATGCATGAAATATAATTAAATATAATAGTTTAAATCAATTTCAGAGTTTTAATTTAATTAAGGGGCTTCTGTGATTAAATAAAATTAGATAAGCAGTTTACAAACTTCCCAATCAATAATGTTTATGCATCTATAACAAAGAAACTAATTTAAAATCTACTAAAATTTTAATAAATTGGTATTCAAAATTTACCACAAGTTTTCAACAATAATAATTAAATTCAGATGATGTAGAGTGATGAGAAACTTCTGATAACGCATATTGCTAGATTATCAGATCAGTGGGTCTATGTAATACTCAGTTCTTCAAATATTCATCAGTATATCATGCTAGGTTTGAAATGCTTGTATTTCAGAGACTTCTATATAAAAAGACATGTATTCCACCTATAGCTAAATCATACTCCACATATAGCTACCGTTTTGTATAAAATGAATTACCAGAAAGTAGTTCTAGGCCCAAAGCTAGTTTCTAGGACAGAGCCAGTCTTATGTGATTCATTAATTATTTGTATAGAGCAGTAAACTACATACTGAAGAGTAAGTTCCTGTTCAGTTGTGATTCCTCAAGCATTTTTAAAGATTAGAATGGTGGAGGACAGAGAACTCAAGGCTGTAAAAACATTTCTTACCAACTCTAGTTCAAGGAATCTATATTATTTCAGATGTCAACATAAAATCATGAAGGCTAAAATTATATTTTGTTCCTACTACATGTTGTCCTTGACTTACAAGCGGTTATGATGACCCTCCAAAAGGTAATTGTGACCTAAATTCAAAGATTCAATGGCTGCCCCCTATGGTTACATGATTGCATTTGGGACACTCCACAATTGGCCCACATTTATGTCTTATGTTTGCAGCATCCCACTGACACATGACATGCCACAATTATTGTCATTTTTTGCCAGAAACCAGTGTTTACTTCTGGTTTCTGGCAAAAAAAAAAGGCATGTTGAGGACAATGTGTTCACTGTTTGACCATGGTGTTTGCTTAACGACTGCTGCAAAAAAGTTGATAAAATTGGGCATACCGGTAGTCAAGTGACGACCTGCTTAATGACCAGCACAATTTACAATTGTAATTCCAAGCTCCTTATGGTTGTAAAGCAAGAACTACATATGTGTGTATGTATGCATGTATGTTTATGTACATATAAAACTTTGAGGCCACTTGAGAATCTGGTTTTGCCTGAAAGGATGATGCTTGACTGATAGATGAGAAGAATTGTCACTATGATACCGGAATGAAGCAAGCTAACCCAGAAATGTATTTTATCTTCACAGGTTACAGCCAAGACTGCCTTCTTGTTCATCTTACCTCAGTATAATGTCAGTGTGTTGACAGCAGGTAAGATTATATAGTCTACTGAATTCAGGGGAGGGATTCAACTGGCGTTACTACTGGTTTGGTGATTACGTTTTGCTCACACATGCGTGCATGTAAATAAACCTTAGGCCGTGCCACCCGGACAGCTGAAAAGAGCTACACGCAGGTGCGCAGCATTCAAAAAGCCTCTTTTTTCCTGCTTTTTCAACCTCAACTGTGCCGCGCAAAGCAGCTGAGGTTGAAANAATAAAGGACAGGTAAGAGCCCGGGCAAGCGGGTGGGCCAAACAGCAGCAAGCACAGAACCGGTTCTGTATCTGCTGCTCTTCAGAGCTACCGGTTCTATAGAGCTGGGCAGAACCGGTAGCATCCCACCCCTGACTGCATTGAAAACTTCTGCCTGGTAGTCAGCATGCTCAGGTTTCACTCAACTTGAAACCTATGTGGTTGTAACCACAAACTGGCTTTCAATTAATTGTGGGGTAATGTGTCTTTACCATGCATCTAATAGGCAAACATAAACATTTACATGCTCACATGTATAGGTATGCACAAACATACAGAACCAAGGAACCTCCAAATAATTTTTTTTCCATATGTATATTATAATCAGCCTTCCAGATGTGCTGGAACTACATATCCCCTAGTTCCCAACGTAGTAGCTTCTAAACAATGAAGCCTTCATGTGTACCACAGATAATGAGTACTGTAGTCATTCCCTCTAGAAATCTAGTAAAGTGATCTAACACAGGGCCAGAGTTAATAAATTCTGTAAAAAAATGTTAAAAAGAGATTAGAATGCATCTGTTCAGTGTTTAATAGCAGTGCAGTCTAGAATGAGTCACAATTCCTATGTAGCACAGATAATGAGTACTGAGATTGACAACAGATATATATGCCTGCTGATCTGTACAGGTAATCCTAGATTTACAACCACAACTGAGCACAACGCTTCTGTTGCTAGGCAAGACAATTTTAACTGAGTTTTGCCCATTTGATGATCTTTCTTGCCGTATTTGTTACATGCAGCTGACTTCCCCATTGACTTTGCTTGTGAAGGTCACAAAAGCTGAGCACATGACCCTGGGACATAGCAACCCTCATCAATAAATGCCAGTTGCTAAGTGTCCAAATTTTTATCACAAGAACACAGAGATACTGCCACAGTCATAAAGTGTGAAAATCACTTTTTCCCGTGCCATTTTAACTTTGAGCGGTCAGTAAGCAGTAATTGTAAGTCAAGGACTATCTGTACTTTATACTTGTAGGTAACTTGGATGATCAAATGAATTTTCATTTTGAACTTGGGGGAGCACAGGACAAATCTGTGTACTTTCGTAGTTGCCCCTATGCAGCCAAACTGATTAATATTCACAGGTTTAATTACTGTCTTTTGCTGGTGTTAAACTCACTCTTTCCTTCTTTGGTTCTGCTTCTTTGTATCTGCCTTGAAAAGCTTGGTTCTTAAATGGTTTCTCAGCTTAATTTTTTTATTTTGATCTCCCCCACCCCCTCCCCACTCCCCACTCCCTGTTCCCTTTCCTTTAGATGGTGAAATTGTTCTTTATCACTACGGGCTGAAGGATTTGTTTACAATCCTCTTCTACATCTTCATAGCAATCATTCTGCATGCTGTGGTGCAGGAATATGCACTGGATGTAAGTCTTACCTTGTGCTCAGTAGAAAACCTAAGGTGTATGAACGATTGGCACAATCCTCTCCTTCCCCCCACATTTCTAATCCCGGGTTACAACTGAGATTGTAAAGTAACTTTACAGTTTTTCATTTTGCATTGAAGCATGAGGTAGGCAGATGTGAATTTCCCCCTCCTTGAATTATATAAACTGTCCTTTTAACCTATCAGGTCTTTGGATCTTTTCCTTTTCTCCTTCCTTTCATTTTCCTTGCCTGGGGTAAAGTCAGTTTTCTCTTGTTCCTTCTTGTTGGAGGGAGTGGGAAAGCTTTTCCTCTCTCCATCACCCCATATGGTGGGTGGGAGAGAATTTCTGGTCACAGCTGGTATTTGCAGTGTCCTGTTTTCTCCATCCTGTCCATGGGCCGCTAGCAAAGATAACTTGTTTGGTTAAAGGGAGGCAAAGGCCTTTGTGAACTGCTCCAAGCATCTTCTGGTATGTTTGATTATAGCTTAGAGGCAATACTAAAATATCCAGCAGCTTCTGCTTATTTCCAAGCGAAAGAGAGTTGCCACTGTCACCCATGATAAACATATGTGTCTTTGCCTCCTTGTCCAAAATCCTGCATAAGATTCTGTCCCTGTCTCTGGGAAGCCTAGGATGAATAAGTGGGGAATTCTGTTTCATTTTGCATGGAAGGAGAATGACCAGCAGCAATAATAGATGCTGAATCATAAGCCAGGTCAAAATGTGTGACGCTCCAGGTCATTTACTGGATTTTCCTGAGCTGGTGTAATGCATACCAGTCAAGCTCTGTTCATGCTTCTTCCTTGCCTTTTTCCTGGGTAATGGGGTGTAATGTTTGTGAGATTTTTTCCTGCTTTTATTGATTTCTTCTTTTTCCCTAGAAAATTAACCGTCGACTTCATCTTTCCAAAATCAAGCACAGCAAGTTTAATGAATCTGGACAGCTGGTAGCATTTCATCTTGCCTCTATGGTTTGGTGCTTATATGTAATAATAACAGTAAGTTACCTTAATATATTCTTCTTTCCTTCCTTTCCATTCCCCTCTCCCTCCCCATTTCCTCCCCTCCCCTCCCCTCCCATCCTCTCCTCGTAGAAACTGTGCTAGTAAGACTTTGTGTTACTACACACATTCTTTCTGCATTAGTGGCTGTTAATCTATGCAGAAAAAGAATATGACAGACTGTAGTCTATATCAGTTTTAAAGACGTGATTAGAAAAGAACTGAATTTTCATCTTTCAAAACATTAATCAGAAAATGAATAATTTGTAGAACAATAAAAACAATACAATGATGTATTGATTGAAGGAGTTTTTTATAGCCAGCGAAAATATTCCAGATCTGTATGTCTTTTGTTTCAGTAGTTACTGCTTGGCTTCCCCCCTAGTATAAAGTATGATATTTTAGACCTAAATTTAGCTTGCAGTAAATGTCAAAAATCCTTAACAGAACTTTGCTGAATGAGGATTTGCATGGAGACTGTACAGTACAGAGGCTTAAATAATCCTTTGTGTCAGAACAGTGATGAATTTGAGGAGAATGTCCATATCCTGCATGGAGTTTAGTTTTATTTACTTAATTGAATTTAGGTACCACCAAAATCCAAATTAACTCTGGACAGCTCACAATATATGGATTTCCAGCATAAATATTTTCAGCTCTCAGCAATAGTATGTGAAGAAATAATTTTTATACTCCAACATTAAACATTTTCACCATCAGTGATTGTATTTTGTGGAATACATCAGGGAGCTATAGGACATGACTGGAGAAAGTAGAAGAAGCAAAGTGGTAGGGGGAGAATAAGATCAAAGGTATTAAGAACTGGGGGAAAGTGAGTGGTAAAGCAAAAATCCAACACAGCAGCAGCAGCAGAAAGCTTGATAGAAATGGCAAGTTTAGGAATATGGGGAAGATAATGTGAAAAGTGAGTTCATATCAGATATTTATCAAGGGAAGTTTCATTGTTAAATTTCCACCACTCCAAAATTAGTGCAGTGTTGTCATATTGAAAGATGGTGGCACTATTATGAAGCAGATTCTGGGGATGGTAATCAAGAATTGTAGTCCTCTTCTTTGAATGATAAATTTTAGTACCTCAAAGTACCTTAAAACACTTTTCTTAGAGGTGTGAATTTGGTTCCAAAGCAAGAAAGGTACTTCATCATAGGCATGCTAGTTTTACCTTTTGGTAGTGCCCTTAAAAAGCTATGCCATTTTGTATTCAGACTAGTCCAAAAAAATAGAACACTCATGTTAAGGAGGTATTAGCATGCCAGTGTTGGATCTGATTTACTAGCAGTTCAAAAGCATGTAAAATGCAAGTAATAAAATAGGGACCACTTTGGTGGAAGGTAACGGAGTTCTGTGCGCCCTCGGCATTTAGTCATGCCAGCCACATGACCACAGAAACGTCTTCAGACAGCGCTGGCTCTTTGGCTTTGTAACGGAGATGAGCACCGCCCCCTTGAGCCAGAAACGACTAGCACGTATATGCGAGGGGAACCTTNTCAGCCAGCGCTGGCTCTTTGGCTTTGTAACGGAGATGAGCACCGCCCCCTTGAGCCAGAAACGACTAGCACGTATATGCGAGGGGAACCTTTACCTTGACCTTTGGATGCAAATGCTGAACATGTCTTGTCATAAAAATCTCAAATTGGATTGTTAGATAAAATTCAACTGGTTTTAAATCTTATGAAGATATCTTTCCCCCACCTTAGTTATGTTTGCATCTTGTAAGCAAATATTCCAATGAATTAGGGACTAAAATATTCAAGTGCTGTCCAAATGTGCAAAACTTTGAATGCAGTGGTGTGAATAAGTATGCTTTCAATTATTAATGATATAGAAATTTCATTTGGTTCAGTTCCTTGATTGTCTTGATGTGGGTTGTATATAATACATATTTTGTTACAGTTATGGAATCACTGAGGGTGAATTAGGTGGCTGTATACATTTTTGTAAGTTAATAAATACAAGCAAATCTTCCTGCTTATTTAACCAAATTATCCTGAAATATTATTCATTCTATATGAAAAAAGTGCATTAGCCCCACTTCTAAAACTGCAGGATTTTATTTTTTATTTTTGCAGTCATGGGCACCAATTTGGTAAGCTGATTTTGGTTTGCCATGAGATCTAATTATTTTTGGAAGGACGTTTGTTGAGAGCTGATGAGGCTAGAGGAAGTAATACTGAATAAATGAATCTAATTGTCTGAATAATTTCAGGTCTTGCAATCTTAATGGAAAATAGCTGCCAAGGCATAAGCACACAAAGCCAGTTATTCTGTGAAATGTGATCCAGAAACATTGAAAGAAGTACCACAATTAACATTATGCACACTTCCAGTTTGGATAAGGCAGTTGCAGCCATCAGAGGAAAAAGACAACTTTAAAGATAGATTTTGCCAATGATAAATGAGAACAAAAGAGAACAAAAGGAAATGAAAGCAGAGCATTTTTCTTCTTTAAATTAGGGGTTCCCCTGAGGGTACAAGACAATACTCCAGGGGGTGTGAAAACTTGGGTTTAGAAGTTTCAAAATTATATTGTATATGTATAATTATATGCATATAATTATTTTTAAGGGTTGTGAGAATATATCAGAAGCGTTCTGGGGCGCGGGGTATAGAAAAGATTGGGAACTCCTGCTTTAAATAAAGTGTCCTATTAATTTCAGCTCATGATGACTTCATGAAAATGTCATGAGTTTTCTTGGTAATAGTGTAGAAGTGGTGGGTCATTAATGCTTACTAGAATGTGTTGATCATTTCTCTATCTTGTCACCAGCCCTAGGATTTTCTGTGATCTCACATCCCAATACTAACCAGGTTCAAATCAAACCAGCATCACTTTTCAAGATGAACCAAGATTAGCTATATGCTGCTCTAGCTATCAAATTGATGCAGCTGCCCATCTCACAAATGGGCAGCATGCAATCATGTGACTCAGGGATACAGTGACATAACTGAGACTAGTTACTAAGCGCCGAAATCACCTTGGGGATGTTATGACAGCTGCAATTATGAAGACCTGTTATAAATTCCCCTTATTCAATGCCATCATAACTTTGAACAGTTGCTGAATGAGTAGATGTTAAATGAGGACTAGCTGTATACTTTGATGAGTTAGTTGAGCATGATATTTGGATATCTGGATTCAGCTGAATGAAAAGAGATGGCCCTGGCCCCACTTACCAGTTTTGTTTGCAGCCAAATGAATTATAAAAATCGATATTTATTGGTAAAGCAACCAAGTGGTGAGTAAGCTTGCCAAATAGTTCTGCTTTCTGTTCCTAATTTTTCACTAATTATTTGATGCTCTCTGAACACACTGGCAAGTTAAATGTTTTTGGCAATGGCTAGGAATACCACTTTAAAACCAGCTATTATTACAGTTATTACAATGCATTAACTATCATCATTCTATTTCTTGTTGATTTAATTAGTTGAGGCAGTGCTTTTGAGAGGAACAGCTGAGCTTCCAAAAGACTTTTTCAAAATGAAGGAGGTGGGAATGTCTATCCCATTGCTTCCATTTCTCACACCTTCCAGTCCATCTCCCTTGAAAGCAAACAGGCTGAATGACTTTAATTTGTAGTTTTTGTAAATCGAGCTTTTCCCTTTCTGCACTTTCCACATGCCACCCTTTTATTCCTTGATGTCTTACTGAGGCTCTGGTTGCCTAAGAAATTGGTTAAAGCTGTTAATCTGCAGGATATGGAGCCATAATATTAGAAATTGGGGTTGCTTCTTTATACACTTCTGAGGTTGTAAATTCAGTTCTCAGCAGATGGGTTTCTGGATAATTTAGTGTCTAGATTTCCAATCTATTTTGAGTTTTGCTTTCCCTCCACTCCAGTTTTTGTTTTACCCTGGTAGAAACCTGTTTTTATAGGGAAGAAAAAAGTATTAATGTGTTTAGCTCTTACTAGCTTTGTTTTCTAGGAACAGAGTTGTAAGTGTGTGTGAATCTTTTGCTAGATTGAACTGTGGGTTTTTCTTTCCCACTTTTTCTTTTTCCAAGCAGATATGTCATGCTGCTTAAAAACAGGGCTTATAATTATCAGCCATCTCCTTTGTTTGTTCCCAATGGTAATCTGTTAGAAAAATGCTATTGTGACCGTCTTATTTGCTATCAGAACAAATGATGGATGATTGCACAATTAATAAAAACTAGCTTTATTCCTTCCTGTTTGATTAAATTACTTTTTCTGGCATCTGTATTATGAATTTACACAATGGTCTTAAAAATGATGCCTGAAGGCACCAGTGTTCCTCCAAACCTCTTGGGCCTACCAGGTTTCCAATCCATCTGACATGTTAGAGATGTACAAAACATTTCACATGAGAATATATAAAGTTGTAGGATTTTCCTGTGGAATAGGCCAATATGTGCATCTCTTGGGTTGCCTGGAACAGGAACAACTTTGTGTTCCTAAATGAACATGTTCTGGGGCTGCAGTGTATCCAGAAACCCATACGTTGAGAACTGAACTGAGAAGGGTTTAACACATTGAAGTACATCATATTTTGGATCATCTTCCACAAACGTATGAAATAGTTCTGAAATGCATAGAGTAGCCTATTACAAAGGAGGGAAAATCATAACCTTATAGAGCTGGGTTTTCTTCTTTGGGAACATTTAGTAAATAACTACTTTTGAAATATTTAAATGAAAAGAAATGGAAAAGTAACATGCTTCAAAACAAAGCAGTAGAATCAAGAAGTATCTTTGCAAGATTCAATCTGGGTCCATCACCAGGATCATGGGTTCCAGGTGACTAATCTAAAGCTAAGTTTTAAAATACAGATGGTCCTCGGCTTACAACCAGAATTGAGCCCAACATTTCCATTGCTAAGCAAAACATTCCTTAAGTGAGTTGCTCCCATTTTATGACCTATTTTGCCACAGTGGTTAAGTGAATCACTTCAGAATTATGTGTTGTTAAGCAAATCTGGCTTTCCCCGTTGACTTTCCTTGTTAGAAGCCAGGTGGGAATGTTCCCAATGGTGACCATATGACCCTGGGATAGTTAATTTGTCATAAATATATCCCAGTTGCCAAGCACCTGAATTTTGATCACGGGGGTGCTGCAGTGATCCTAAGTGTGAAAAACAGTCATGTCACTTTTTTCAGTGCCTTTGTAACTTCAAATGGTCATTAACCAATGTTTATAAGTTAAGGACTACCTTGTACAGTGAGCCTTCCCTGCGATGGATTTGCCTTTCTCATTTCTTTTAAACAAATTGACTTTACTTT
Organism: Ophiophagus hannah; assembly: GCA_000516915.1. Classification (NCBI taxonomy): domain Eukaryota; kingdom Metazoa; phylum Chordata; class Lepidosauria; order Squamata; family Elapidae; genus Ophiophagus; species Ophiophagus hannah. Next base: position 85,666 of record AZIM01001300.1, on the reverse strand, counting down.
TAAACCATTTAATAATAGGAATTATCCGAATTATCAACAAAAAGGATGGCTAGACTCCTCATCTACAATTGGTTTTCCTTTGCAGAAGGCTCTTTAGCTTTTGATACATAAGTTGCCAGCCACTTGGATATCAACAGGAATATTATCTGAATTAAGCAACAATTGGTTCTAAGGGCAACAGCCAGTTCCATCTTGCCTCCTCTTCCTCTTCCTTTTCCTCCTCCTCTTCTTTCAGCTTGGCTAACATACTGGAGTCTCGTTCTGGAACTTGCCCTTGGGATTCCCATAATTCCCTTGCCACAGTAATGGCAAAAAGAGGGCAGCCAGTAAGGGAGCCCACATGAGCAGCCCAGCCTACAGCTGGGGACTACAAGTCCTTCTCTCACCAGAGTCTGTGGGGCTCTGCCTCTGAGGAAATGGGGGAATTATTTAAGAACCAGTTCATAAGAACCATTCGAAAACAGCTAGATGGATTATCAGGACTGATGATGATTACTTTATCATGAGAGACAAGAATTTGTGTAAGGGTCATTACAGCAAAGATGGCTGCTGACTTCCTCTGATTTTCTTCCTCTCTCTCCAGGAAGGATACTTATCAAACCCCAAAAGTCTGTGGGAAAGCTACCCTCATGTTCATCTCCCGTAAGTATTTAATGCTTTGGTAATTTTTATTTCTACTCTTCAAGAGAGCCACAGCATAACCATTGTACAACTGAACAAAACCACTTCCTTCCTCTTGGTTATCTGAGGTCAGCAGTGAGTAATGGTGGCAAAAACAGGGCATTCGGGGCTTCAGAGCTTCTAAAGCAATCTCATAGCTCCCTCCTGTGAACAATGCTAAGATTGCAAGCACAAACCTAGCTTTTTCAAGGAGAACAAAGACATCCCCAGCTCTAAGAGATGCAGAGTCTACCTGGCAGTGAGGAGGCACCTCATGTTTCTGAGAGGAACAGGAGTTGTATTGGGTAGAAAGATGACACAGGGCAATTACAGACACTTGACATAGCTGGGTAAGACCTCTCTCTCTCTCTCTCTCTCTCTCNCTCTCTCTCTCTCTCTCTCTCTCTGGTGATTATTTTACCAGATGCCAAGGGCCATATCATGCATTATATGCGTGAAAAGAAGAGAGAAATATTTGTTGCCTAGTTCAGAAACCAATCTCTGTGGTTTAACAGACTTCTCTAACCTTTCATTAAATCCTTTCATTAAATCCTAAAATCCAGTGAGCCAAGTTGCCCCCCAACCATATCTGAAGCTCTTGTTATGAACATTTCTCCATATACTTCAAGGATTTTTAAACATTTTAAAAGGACTTTAATCTTTCTTTTGTGGGTGGAGGCAGCAGTATTTAAAGTGATTAAGTTACTTCATATTCCACAGATAGGTAGAAAGATTTTAATTTGTCAGAAAATTCTTAAAACAGAAAATAGAAATAAGATCTTCCTAGGTGCATTGAATTAAAATTGGACTGTCACTAATTCCTGTTTATGATGTCTAGCAAAAGCTCATTCCCATTACATAGGTACCAACCTGTTCAAGCATGAAACTGTCATCTCTTCCTAGAGAAAGCACATGTTGTGGTTAGCCGGCAGCAGGTGCAGATGGCTGAGGAGAGCAATGACTCTGGTGAGGGGCCAGGACCATCAGGGAGTGGACT